>LZPO01087768.1:26707-39302 GCA_001675575.1 Neotoma lepida | reverse complement strand
CCACCTCCTCCAAGACAAGGTCTCCCATGCAGAGTCTCTGGAGCCTGGCACTCTCAGCCAAGGCAGGACAAGACCCTCTTCCCTGCACCAAGACTGCATCAGGTGTCCCACCACAGGCTCAGGGCTCTAAAAATTCAACCCCTGCACCAGGGAAGGATCCTGATCCCACTGCCTGGGGGCCCTCAAACACTTCAAGCCTAACAACTGTCTCAAGCTTCCATAGGGCCCAGTTCAGCACCATGGGGTCTCCACAGTTATTGTTCTGTGGAGAAGTCTTAAGCATTCTCATTCTTCAGGCTCTTATCATCTATTCTCATGTCTAAGTTTAAGCAACAACTGGTAAATTAGTTTCAGGATCATCCTTCCCTCCACATTCCACATGATTAGATTGTATCAGTGGACATGAAGGACCCAGACCAGAGTCCTCTTGAGAATATTAGATCATAAGTATAATTCATCAAACTACTTCCTTGACCTCCATGTGAACTACTTGAAGCAGATTCCATCGGATTTAACACAACAAGTTTGAGGAGGAAGCATAATAAACAATGCATCCTAGACAGAGCTTAGTATAGACTTACAGGTATTATGCTCATGAATGCCTATAATATGCCACATATTTAGTTGCACAAAATCTTCCAAACTGGCAGAGATTAATAGAGAACCATTCATCATTCTAAAACTAGAATCCCAATAGTATCTAAATATCAAGATAGACACTAAGTTTCATATTAGACTTCTGTTCATGACCTTCACCTCANTTTCCATGGATAGATATCTTGTGATCAGACATTTACATATCTGTAATATTGGTTTACCGCAGTATTTATTCTTTTATTTAAATAGTGTGCTACCTGGAATTGACTCCAAAATTTGTAATGAATTCTATCTCACCAAAATAGAATACAACTGGGTTTCTTTTCTTTTCCACTTTTTTTGTTTTGTTCCTGGTTTTATGTTTTTCCTTTTATTTAAAAGAGCTCTTTTTCTCACAATATATATTTCAATTATGGTTTCCCCTGTTTCTACTTCTTCTATTTACTCCTCACCTCCTCTTCTACCAGATCCACCCTCTTTCTGTCTCTAATTAGAAAACAAACAGGCTTCTNAAGGATAATAATAATAAAATATAAATAAGATAAAAACTAACACATCTGAATTGTACAAAATGAACTAATGGAAGGAAAAGAGCCTGAGAGAAGACAGAGAAATCAGAACCCACTCATTTGCACACTCAGGAATCACACAAAAATGCTAAATGGGAAGCCATTCTATACTTCCTAANGTAATGTAGGAGAAAAAGGAAGAATAAAATGTATAGTTAAAAAAAAAGAAATTAGTGAGCACATACCATGTTTGTCCTTCTGAGTCTGAGTTACTTCATTTATGATATTCTCTAGTTCCATTCATTTGCCTGCAAATTTCATGATGGTATTGTTTTTACTGCTGAGTAGTACTCCATTGTGTTTATGTACCACATATTCTTAATCCATTCTTCCATTGGGGGGCATCTAGGCTTTTCCTAGGTTCTGGCTATTACAAATAATGCTCCTATGAACATAGATAAGCATGTGTCCTTGTAGTATGATTAAGCATTCCTTGGGTGTATGCCCAAAAGTGGTATAGCTGGATCTTAAGGAAAATTGATTTCCAATTTTCTGAGAAACCACCATACTGATTTCCTAAGTGGCTGTACAAGATTGCACTCCCACCAATAGTGGAGAAATGTTACCCTTGCTCCACATCCTTAGTGAGGTAACCCACACTCAGAAAGACAAACATGGTATGTACTCACTCATAAGTGGATACTAGATGTANAGTGAAAAATAACCAGTCTCCAACCCACAGCTCCAAAGAAGCTAGCTAACAAGGAGGACCCAAAGAGGGATGTATGGATCACCCTAGGAAGGGGAAATAGATGAGATCTCCNTNAGTATAATGGGGATGGGGAATGAGAACNTAAGGGAATGGGATGGTTGAGCTGGAACANGGATGGAGTGGGAGAACAATGAAAGAGATACCATGGTAGAGAGAGACTCCATGGGGACAGAGAGAAACCAAGTGCTAAGGAAGTTCCCAAAAATCCATAAGGATGATCCCAGCTTAGACTACCAGCAATTTTTTAGAGGGTGCCTGATCTGGCTTATCCCAGTAATCAGGTTTATGAATACCCTAACTGTCATCATAGAGCTTTTCTCCAGTAATCGATGGAAGCACATTCAGAGATCTACAGCCAAACACCAGGCAGAGATCCAGGGGTCCAGTCAAAGAGACAGAATAGGTATTATATGAGCAAGGAGCATCAAGATCATGATAAGAAAACATAGAGTCAACCAAATCAAACAAACAGGAACTCATGAAATTTAGACCAACACCTGTGGAGCCTCCATGAGACAACATGTCTCACTCTGCATAAGTGAGAAAGTTGTGTAGCTTGATCTGTTTAAGAGTACCCCTGGCAGTAAGATCAGGATCCATCCATAGTGTATAAGTTGGCTCTTTCGAGCCCACAACCTATGGTGGGACATCTCACACAACCTTGAGGGAGGGGAGGGGCTTGGATCTGCCTCTACTGAATGTACCAGGCTCCGCTGATTCCCCATGGGAGGCCTTACTTTCTTGTAGAATGGAATGGGGAGTGGATTTGGGGGGAAGCCTGGAGGGGCAGTAAGGAGGGATGAGGGGTATCTGTGATTGGTATGTAAAAATGAATAAAACATTTCTTAATAAAAAATAAAATAGAAACAGTACCTAATAAGATAATATTTAAACAAAGTTTGGAAATGCCTGACATGCCATTGTGATCAAAGGAATCTCATAAGATGCCATTGAGTTTGGTTTCTGTTGACTATCTCCTTTTGGAGAACCATGCCACTATTAAGAATAGTTTGTTTCACTAGTGAAACCTTTGGAAGAAATTAATTTTTAATTTCCAAATGGTTATCATTTGGAGATTGCTTTTGGATTAGGCATGGTGGTATGTGACAACTTCTCCTTTCAGCTCTAGGTCTCTGTCTAGTGCAGACCTGTGAAGGTCCTATACATGATGACTTTGTGTCTGTGAATTCATTTGAGCTCCGATTATACTGATTTAGAGGGCTCATTTTTGTGTGTCCTCTACCATCCCTGGCTCTTAAACCCCTTGTGCCCCTCTTCTGCAAATTCCTCTGCACCTGAGGTGAGGGATATGATAGTGACATTCCATTTAGGGCTGAGTGCTCAAAAGACTTTCTCTCTGCATAATGTCTAACTGTGAGTCTATATTTCTTCCCATTTGCTGCAGAAAGAAGCTTCTCTGAGCATTCTCAGCAAGGTATTGATATATCAGTATAGCAGAATGTCATTACAATTTATTTTATTAATATTCTTTGAGAACATTCTTTTTTTTTTTACTCAAGGTTAATGGGGCCTAACAGGTCATGGATTCTTCATCACCCAAACAGTGTCTGTCATGGGGCTTCAGTCAAATCAGATATTGGTTGGTTGCTCACACAAGTTTTTTACTGCCATTTCTCTAGCATATCTTGGAGGTAGGGCAGCATTTTAGATCAAAGGGTTTGAGGCTATGTTGGTGTTTACTTTTCTTCTTCATTAGCATGCCAAGTGCCTTCCTGTACTAAAAATACTAGCATGTAGATAGTACATAGGGATGAAAGCTTTATGTAGTCACCAACTGCACTACTACATACTACATTAATTTTGTAGGTGTTGTATTAAGCTATTTGGCTTTGCTGTCAGTGTGAGGAGAACAACTTGTATTCTTGTCAAGAGCTTGGTTTATTTTTGTTCCCATGAGACCCCTTTGGCCAAATTCTCAATTAGTATAACCAATCACTAGACAGGAAGGTGTGCTTGATGACAAGAGATGTATAGTTGGGTCTCTGTCTTCTCATATATTTGACAATTTAACTTGGATCATCTTCATATGGATTTATATCTGGGTCTTCAGTTAGATTCCATTGATTAACATGTCTATTTTGGGGCCAATACCATGCTGCTTTTATTACTATAGCTTTGTCGTACAACCTGACATCTGGATTGGTGATACCTCCTTCAGTTCTTTTAAGCTTCATAATTTGGTTGCTATCCTGAGTTTTATTGCTTTGTTTACACAAAAAGCTGAAAATTGTCCTTTCACAATATGTTAAGAATTGTGTTAGAATTTTGAGAGGAATTGCTTTGAATCTTTGGTATGAAATGCCAATTTTACTATGCTAATCTTATGGATCAATGAATATGAGAGACTTTTCCATCTTCTGAAATCTTCTTCAAAGTCTTGAAGTATTTATTATATAAGTTTTTCACTTGCTTGGTTAGAATTACTTCAAGGTACTTTATATTATTTGAGGCTATTGTGAAAGATATTGTTTCCAAGATCTCTTTTTGTTTTGTTGGTTACTTTTGTTTTCAATACATCCTGAGCATAGTATCCTCTCCCTCCACTCCTCCCATTGCTCCCTAAACCTCCCCTTTCCCTCTGATCAAACCTCTCCCCTTTCCAGGCCTCCCAGTAATAACCACCAAACACTGAATTACAAGGGACAATAAGACTAGTTACAAACCCTCATATGAAAGCTGGCAAGACAATTCAATAGGAAGAAAAGGGTCTCAAGGAAAGGTGAAAGAGTAAAAGACACACTCACTCCCATTGGTAGGAGTCCCACAAAAAACAACAAACTAATAAGCATAACATATATGAAGACTGCATAGCACAGATCTTTTCAGGCTCTGTGATTGCTGATTTAGGCTCTGTGAGCCTCTATGAGATCTACTTAGTTGAGGTCTATGGGCTGTGTTCTTGTTATCCTAAACCCTTCTGTCTCCTCCATTTCTTTATGCCCTACTTCCACTGGGTTCCCCAAGCTCAAAGAGAGAGACCTGATGGAGATATGCAATTTAGGCTCTCTCTGCCTAATGATTGACTGTGGGTCTCTCCATCTTCTCTCATCTGCTGTAGGCATACACCCCATTCATAATGATTGGGCAAGGCACTCATCAAAGAATATATAAGGATCTCATTAGGAATCATTTTATTGATTTTTTTCTATCTTAGGTATCTAGGCTTTCAGTGTCCAGTTTCTGGTCATCTAGGCAGTGTCAAACATGGTTTAAATTTGACCCATCATTGGTTGTCCAGTCCTAAACTTTAGTTCTAGGAATAGGTATGTTACTGTGTGTTTTTGACCAGAGAAACCCCGGAGGCCTACAAATCATAAAAGCTATTGTTTGTGCACTTGTTTGTGTGCTAGGATTAGATGGTATGACCTTATGTCTAAAGAAACTGACTGTATATTCTTTGATTGTAGAATACAGAGAAATTAAGATGGGACTAATCTGCAAACTTCCATTATTCTAGCAGCCTTATAGTGTGTCAGAGAGGGAATGTGCAGGCTTTCAGTGGACAACTGTCATCAACATTCTTGTTTGTCTATGGTCCCTTCATGCTAAACCACCAACTACCAGTCAAGATATGTCTTCTTGTGCAATAGTGGTTTGATTGTTATGGGTAAGAACAACAATCTTCCAATTGGATTCAATTGCTCACTGTGTAAATCTGAGCAAAAATCTGTGGCTGGTGAAGCAACTTTTATGATTTTTCTAGATAAATTTGACTTGCCTATCAAACTGCCTTCTAAACTTGTGTGCTTACACCTATAGATCACTGTTCTTATCAGCCTCAACTCATAATCATTTGTGAAGCTCCTGAGAACAAGTGTCTGTTATTGGGACACAGTGGCCTTTTAATTAGCTATTTGAGGACATCTACAGTCACCCCATCCAAGGCTCAAGGACCATTGCAGAAGAGGGGACAGAAACAATATAAGAGCCAGGGGAAGGTATGAAGTGTTATGTAACAGTTTCTTCTGAAATTAAAATATCCATCATGCATAAAGCTCCTAAGCAGGAAGTTGAACAAATCAAAATAGGTTCAGAGAATCCCTGAAACTTAAAAGATTCATTAGTTAACTCTCTGACACTGTAACTAATAAAAGATGACAATCCTTCTCAGATAACAGGAAGTCTCCCAGAGTATCAAAATTGCAAAGAAGACACTGAGACCAGAGCAGCTCCCTGGAAGAGGCATAAACCAGCTGAGTTGCCTGGAAGAAGTTTAGACCAGAGTCATCTGCAGAGGACCTTCACTCTACAACCTTTCATGCTGTCTGCAGTTTGCACTGTATTTCAGGTTCCCAGATTTCTGAGCTGTCACTCATGATGGTGTGAAATTAGATGAGTCATTTCTTATCCTGTATGTAAGCATTCACTCATATTACTGTTAGGACCCTCATAAAATTATAGGTTAACCACATTGGATTTAGTGGTATCTGTATTTCGGTACATTGTGCTTTACCTATGTGAGGTGAATAGGCATGTTTGCTGCATCTCCCAAGAAAAGATTTTGTAGTAGAAGAAAACTCAGGACCTATAAATAATTTTGAGACTTCAAATCCCATTCACATTCTTAACAATATACCTTCTACATTATGAAGCCTAGGAGAGACACAGAGCCCTTTCTTATAACTTCTAATATAGACACTCATTGCTTAGTATATTCTGTCAAAGTGTTATCTCCAAAGTAATATCATCATATCTGGAATTTCCCTAATGTTATCTAAAGAAACCAATGACTTTTCTGAAAGGCCTGATAGCCTTCAAATCATGAATTAAGGAAAGATCTGCAATTTGTTTTTTTTAATTATTGACTATTAGCTACTGCACACATGTATCACTTCTAGACCAACCTATACCTTGTCCACGAAATTGTCACAAAAATCTTCCATAATGATCCAGGCCTAGGGTGTTATAAATGATAATATGTTCCCAGTCTGTATTGTAGTTCTAAGAATTACAGTGTGTTTAGAGAGATGGCAAAAACCACCACCAATTTTAAACTTTTAATAAGCATTCTTTTGCTTTTTCCTACCTCTAATTCGATGTCCTATTAACATTCAGTAGTAGGATGTCTCCATTGAGTTCACTTAATAGATCATCTGGGCCCTAAAGCACTTGACCTCAAGAATTGCTATAAAGCTCAAATATTTTAGCACTGAGTTTAATGTTAGTCCCATGAACCCTTAAATTTAACACCAGCAAAATTAGTTTCAGTTCATAGATGACAGGTGAGTAATTGCCTAGACAATATTTTTAAATTGAGTTCTTTTTGCAAATGTCATAAATTCATCAATGTAGCAGAATCATATCTATTCCTTGTTTCCCACACAACTTTCCACACATAAAACACACCCTTCTCCCAGCTTCTTGTCTTTTGGTTTTCATAACACAGTATGCTCTGCCATTGATGTTAATATGTGCATGGTACGGACATTTACTAAGGATTGAGATTCCTAACATAAAGCACAGTCTCAAAAAATGTTCCCCTCTCCTTAGGCACTCTCTACTGCCTATATCTCATAAGTGTGTTGTGGTGGGTTGCTAAATAAGGTCTATTGAATCCATACCAGTATTTTTACTTTTTTGTTCTTGAGATGATTTTCTCAAATAACCAGAAAGACAATAGCAACATCATGTTATAAAGATGGTACTTCCCAGCACTTACATGTTAGCTCTTAAATCCTTCTGCCACCTATCTCAAGATGTTCCCTAAGCCATGATCATGAGAGAATTTGGTTAGCTGTCCTGTTTAGATTCTGAGAACTTAGTCTGTTATTCTCAGGAATTTAAACCATTTTGCATTTCTCCCTTGGCTTCTTTCTATTACATAAATAAGCTTCTATGACTAATGTTGAGTGCAGCCTTAGCATCTGGATACAAACATAAATATTTAGAAAGACATTTGCTTCAATGAACACTTGACAAACTAACAACAGAATATTATACCGTGGGCCCTTATACATCCTCAGCCATTAGATTTTCAACACAATAACAATAAAAAGCATGAAATATCTTCCCATTTATTATGCTTCAAATTAAATCAGAAAGTACTTAGATATCACCTAGCATCATTATTTGTATTATCCCATGTTATGTGCTATAACCTCACACAGAACATGATTTAATTATCTTCTTGTAGCTTTCAGTCCTAGGTCAATATGATGGTTTTATATTAAATCCTGTTTTTATGTACTCTCTAAATGACATTTTTTGTGGTTTTTTGAGACAGGGTTTCTCTGTGTAGCTTTGGCCCCTTTCCTGGAACTCACTCAGTAGCCCAGCTGGCCTCAAACTCACAGAGATCCGCCTGCCTCTGCCTTCTGAGTGCTGGGATTAGGTGACAATATTTTTTAATGTAATAATATTGTAGAATTTGTAATAGAAAACTTACAGCAAATGAAATAATGTATAAATTTCAGTGCAAATTGCTAGATACCAAGCAAAATAATAATAAAAATATAAAAGATAAAATTACAGGTATAGAAATGGCTTATCATAATATTATCAAATATATCTGAGGTCCACATCATGTGTTTTAACTTTATTACGCAGCTTATTTTCTACATTTTTCCATAAGAGTAAACTTCTTATTTTGACATAGTATTTGGCTAGTAGAAAGGAGCCTTGTGTTCTTGCGGGCATGTCTGTTATAGGAAATAAGTTCACTATATGTAATGTATATTTCCAGGTTTAGAATGTCTTTTCCTGATCCTATGAAAAGAATTTATCTGTGGTTTGAACAAAATAATGTAGCACTTTGGAGCAAAGATGCAAAGGAGCAGCCCTGCACTCGAGGCCAAGACACAGAAGACCTCTACTGCCACCATTGCCTTGCCTTTGGTGCTTTGGTAGACAGGGAGGAAGGTAACCCAAACGCTACAGAATACCAGCATGCTGAATGTCAGGTACTTGGCTTCATTGAATGTGTCAGGCAGATTTCTGGCCAGGAAAGCTACAGTAAAACTTACTAAGGCAAGGGAACCCAAATATCCCAGGACACAGTGGAAGGCAATAACTGAACCTTTGTTGCAGACAATCAAAATATGTCCATGTTCAGTGTGTACATTGACATCAACAAAAGGAGGAGAAGTTCCCAGCCAGATTCCACAGAGAATCAGTTGGATCACAGTACAGATGGGAATGATGAAGTTAGGTGCACCTGATGCCAGCAACCACCTCATTCTTCTATCTGGAACAGTGACCTTGAAAGCAAGTACCACAGTAATTGTCTTAGCCAAGACAGAAGATGTTGCCATAGTGAAGACAATTGCAAATGTTGTCTGCTGTAAGATACAGGTGGCCATATAGGGTTGGCCAATATAGAGCAAGGGAGAGAGAAAACAAAATATGAGGGAGATGAGTAGTACATAGCTGAGAACTTGGTTATTGGCTTTGACTATGGGAGTGTCTTGATGCTTTAAAAAGATACCAAGTACAAGAGCTGTAAGAGATGAGAAAAAGAGAGCCAAGCCAGCCAGAGACATTCCCAAGGGATCTTCATAAGCCAGAAATGTGACAACCTTTTTGAGGCAGTGAGTTCGTTTTGTGTTGGCATACTGGTCATCTGGACACTTCACACAGTGATTCATGTCTAGTAGAGGAAGGGAAGCATTCATATTTAATGTTTTCCCTAGTATTCATGAAATATGATAGCTACATTAATGCATTATAAGTCATAGCTAAGTTTCATTTACCTCTTGTATATGGAAATTAAATATGTTTAATAATCCAGATTCAATTATTTCCTTTGCCTTTCATCATAATTAAAGGTTTTGTTTATATTTATCTTACTTACCCAAAAACGTTTTAGTATTTTTCAAAAACAATGATACAATTTTATAAAATGTTCAGGTAGGCACAGTAACCTACCTTGGATTGGGTCATTCATTGATGAACAGTAGTTACTAATAGTTTTGAGAACTATGCCAAACAATAACTGAGAATGAGCTACTTCCTTGCATATTATGATGTGTCTATCATCAGCAATTAGGTCCCACATAAAAACGTCCTCATGTGTCTCCTTTGACAAAGAATCCTTACCCACTCCTTATCATGGAAGGAACTGATAACCACCACATTATCAAACCAGTACAATACAAAATAATGTTCAAAATATTTGCTCCACACATATTAGTAAAGAACTTTCTCCTCATCAAGGAAACTTGTCTTTGAGACAGAGACTACTAGAGAAAAATTATGACCAATGAAAATGTAGAGTTGTGGAGCTCAGTCTGATGACTACATCTATTATAATACTCCCTCAATTAAGTCTCAGGAAATGTTGCAGAAGAGAAGGATAAAAATATTGTAAGAGCTAAAGGATCAGGCAATTGTTATGAGTTGGTTTCTCAGAGAAATGTCACAAGCTACATCCATAAAGTCTCACCAACATGACTGCTTAAACATTAGTTATACAAAGACAAAAGTAATAGATGTGACAAAGTGAATGAGGGAAAGACAATCAGGCTTCAACCCTACACAGAGAACTATGGACAGCTAAGGTATAGAACATGGGAGAAATTGTCTTTCCTAGAGTATGACATACCAACTGATTATCTTTGGATAAAAAATGGGTAATTTTAAAAACATACATGTAGGAAATTGCGGGTTTGATTTAAGGAAACTTCATACAACTGCATATGAAATCTCTAACATTCAATACAGAGTAGAAAGGCACCAATTAGTAAGGGTGAATTTTTATTTTCTATACAAAATAGACATAAATTAACTCTGTAATGGGAAAGAAATATACTCATGAAATAGGTTATATGTTCATATTTTGTAATCTATCCATATATTCAATGATTAATTTTTAATATATTTGTTTATTTGTGTGTGTGTATGTATGTGAAAGTGCCCTTGGAAAGTTGAAAAGTCAAGCCCCAGGAAAAATACCCAGGAAGTGATTTAGGGAGAAAGCAAATCAGAGTAGAGCAACAGGCCCATCAAACTAATAGATTCCGTATGGATTTGGAAATACAATAATAGAACAAATCTCTGTCCTTCCTAAGCTCAAATTATGGTATACACCTTGAATTGCATAAGACACCAGCTCAAACCAGGATTTTTAAGTGTAAACATGCTATACAAATTTGTAAGAGAAAATTCTAGATTTTTCTCTTTCTACTTGTGTGTGTAGAGGTCTGAAATACTCTGAGGAGGGCATTTCTCAATGTCTCAGTGGTAGTGCCTCATGTACATATATAATATGGCATATTACATATATTTATATATAACATGTATAGCCTAACAAATAGAGTTACTGATATGGTACATGAAACCTCATATTACTCAATAGATAATGCAGAAATAATATGATATTTAATATAATATTTATATCTATCTTTCCCATCAGAAATGTCTCTTTTGTCTTATCTTCATTACTTTGGATGTATTATCTAATTTTTCTGAGTCTCACTTTTCCAAACAGTTAAATAGAAATAACTATAGCTACATTGCTAAATGTTTGTGAAGAAAAAATATGATCAGAGTGTCAGCTAACAGACATAGGCTTTATTATTCTTTGTTATGTCACTTGTATAATATCATTACTAATAAAATTTCATTTGCTATCAAGAAAACCATACAAGTAATATTGTACATACTGAACAGTTTGTCTTTAGAAGTAGATGTATGAAATATATACATGAAATATATGCACATGCCAATAGTTAGTGAGATAAGTGGCCATGAATTTGAGAGAAAGAAGGGATATATGGGATGATTTGCAGGAAGGGTAGGGAAAGGGGAAATGATATAATTGTATTATAATCTCAAAAATAAAAGAAAAGAAAGAAGCAAAAATAAAAATACCCAGCGCTGCTAATGTCAAGGAAAGCAGAGACAACTCTGACAAATAACCACCTAAATTCTCTACATGCAAAAATATCACGTCTCCTTTTATGTTTCACTGTTTGATCTTTTGTTGGGCACATTATCCACAAATTTTACTAATTTCTATAAGATTTGATAGTACAATGATCCCAAGGTTGCAGTATCTACTGTTAAAATATCAAAAATCAAATTCCATACCTCAAGTGCATAATTTTGAAAGATTGTATTGGATAAGGCTGAGAACTTCCTTCCATTTATATCTTTGTAATTTAGGCCACAATTCTTTCAATTGAATTGACCCAAAAGATCAAACGGAAAAGTAATGATGCCATTCCAACACTGAGTCTATCCATTAAAAAATTTATATTGTCCCCTCTCAGCAAGGCCCCAGGTGCCGGCCAGCAGTGAAAATTCCTGCGGGCAGGCTCATGCTCCAAATGACTACATTGGACCCCCGCAACCTACAAAACCACGCCCCATCCCCTACCCACTTCCCCGCCTCACGACCCCAGAGGCTTCCTGAAAGTCAAAATCAGCTCTCATTGGACCAAGAGAGTGACATCTTGAGACCCNAAATCCATCAGCTCTCATTGGACCAAGAGAGGCTTCCTGAGACTAGAAATCTATCAACTCACATTAAACCAACAATTGCTTCCTGAGACCTGAAATCTGCTGACACCCATTGGTGGAGAGTGGTATCCTGAAACGCAGAATCTGCCCACTCTCAATGGACCAAGAGCCCTAATAAGACCAAGAGTGGCTCCCTGAGTCACAGAACCAGCCAGCTTGAATTGAACCAAGAACAGCTCCTGGAGATATAAAACCTGCCAGCTCCAATTAGACCAAGAGCTAAGTTTGGATCCTGAGT
>LZPO01087768.1:0-21734 GCA_001675575.1 Neotoma lepida | reverse complement strand
GGGCAAGGGATGGAGGTTGAGAGTGTAAAGGAGTGGGAGGATCGAGCAGGAACAGGGACAGAGAGAGAGAGCAAGGAAGGAGATAACATGATAAATGGGGAAATCACGGGACTAGGGAGAAACAGAGTGCTAGGGAAATCCCGGAGCGTCCACAGAGATGAACCCACCTTAGACCACTNGAAATAATTGATAGGGTGCCTGAACTTGCCTGATCCAGTTATCACAGGGATGAATACTCCAGCTGCCACCATGGAGCCCTCATCCAGTGACTGATGGAGACAGATGTGGGCACTGGGCAGATCTCTAGGAGCCCAATCAATGGGAGACAGGGGGCCCTCTATGAGCAAGGGACTGAGAGATCATGATGGGAGGGTGTGCAGAGATGGCCAACCAAATTAGTGGAGATGCATGAACTATCAACCCATGGCTGAGAAGCCCCAATGGGCCTTCATCCAGAGACAGATGGAAGCAGATGCGAGATTCATGGCTGGGCACCATGCAGAGCTCCAGGGGTTCAACTGATGGGAGAGAGGAGAGGTTCAATGAAAAAGAAACATTGAGATCATGAAGCCAGCCAAACTGGTGGAAATGCATGAATTGTGGACCAATAACTGTGGAGCCCCCCCATGAGGGGTGGGTTGAGGGGGGGAGCTGGCTGAGCAGGAGGAAGGGGGAGAGGGAAAACTGGTGGGGCGGGAGGAGGGAGGAGAGGGTGACCTGAGGTTGGTATGTAAAAGGAGTAGAAGATCTTTTTAATTAAAAAGTAAATAAATAAACTTAAAAAATAAAAAGCAAAAATAAAAATATGTTACATTTATTCATGATATGTAAAAAAAAGTTTATATTGTGTTTCAATTGGTCAATTCTCTCTGATTTTGCTAAGCAAAGTCATCTAAACTGGTGAGTAGAAGTATTCAAATGCTTCAGTTTTTACTATGTATTTAAAATTAACTATAAACATGTTATATGTATTTATTTTTAGTAAAAATATTTTTTTTCTAATATAATACATGTTGAACACAGCTTCCCATTCCTCTACTCCTCTGATGCTTTTTTAAGTAGAAGCAAGGGAAATTTAATAAAATTGAGTGTGCTATCTTTGTGTGCAGCCTCACAAAACTCAATAAGTTTGACTTTCAGATTTAATATATATGTGATAGTATCATTTGAATCAATAAAATTTTATGCATTATCCTATTAAAGTGGTTTATTTTCTTGAATTAGTCACAGAGTTTATAATCAAATATGTTTATAATTTTAGTGTAATTTTTTTAAATACTATACTATTTCTTCAAAATCCTCATGCTCAAATCATATAGAATTATGTTTATCTGCTTGTCAGGCTCTAAATGAAAATGCTAGTTAATTTTTTAGTTTTTTCTTTTCACTTTAACAGCAATTAATTCTATCCTTCAGAACCTAGTATACTATGAATATATAGTTTTTAATGTTTCTGTACATCACTGTAGATTCCACCGCTTACATATTTAATAAAATCTCTGTGCATTACTTGTTATTCGTATTATAATAAAATATTTAATTCATAAGTCAATATGATAGCATCCAAACTAAACTGTGAAATATAGTAGGACTTGAAATACAAACTACCAATGCTAGAATTGATCTACTGTAGCAAACAGTACAAAAATAAGCATTTTTAAAACATAGTAGAACATCCCGGAACATCCACTCCGTGTTAGAATCTTGGGGTTACTGGGAACAAAAAGATGCATAGCATATAAGTCTTAAATAAACTTAAAATAGATATGACTAATAAAAATGCTGAATATTAGGGTAATGATAATTGAAGTAGTATTCTTTATTACTCTAATATAATATCCAGGAGAAAATATTATGTTCATGGGTTATAGACAGATCAGATAAAATATAGTTAAAAAGACAGTGTAATATTTCAAATAGCAGTGTTATTCATACTTTCAAATTCATAATAAAATTTATCTTTTCCTTTTCCTCAACGGACTCTGAGAATTATATAAATGTGTGAGAAAATAAACAATCTTTTGATTATTTTGGTAAATCATATCCTTACTTGTCATGTTGGAAATTTGATTATCTGGACAGGGATTACAATCAAAACAGCAGACAGCTTTTCCCTCCTGAGGGGATTTTCTGTGTCCAGGACTGCAGGCCTTACTGCATATGGACAGTGGAGTCTGAGGAAAATCAGATACATTTTAGACACAAAAAGTGTAATGGAAGTTGCAAAAGCTGTGGTGATTCACAACATGGAGCCACTGAAAGTCTTTCTATCAAACTCATGTATCATATTATAAAGTAATATTCCATTGCTTTTAAGATAAATATTATGAATTTATAAATTGTGTAATACATGCACAAAAGAGGAGAGAGCAGATGAGGAGAGAGAGAGAGAGAGAGAGAGAGAGAGAGAGAGAGAGACGGAGAGAGAGAGAGAAATAGAAGAGTGGAAGTGAGTCAATAAATGAGTAATTATCAAAATGTGTTACCCCAATGATGAAGCATGCTATTTTTGAGTATTTGTGCTCCATGTAAGTCATTTGAGTTAAGACTAAATTACCTTTCTAAAATCTGTGGCCCACTCTATCATTTCATCAGATATGTACAACTGTTGGTCATTTGGAAAATGTCCAGAAAACTCTCCTATTTTCATTTTAATTCCACAGTATTGTTTAAAATCTGTGATATAGAAAATGTCATACTCTGTATCCTGTTTTGCCTTCTGGTTCATATTCACTAGGTCTCCAGCAGGATTTACAAATTGTATGTTCTTCAGTAAAGAAAACATCTAAAACACATTTGGAATTTTAGTTTCAACTATGCCTACATAGTAGACAGAAAAAATAAAGCATATAATGCTAATTTTCATTAGCCTCCTCTAACATTTAACTGTATTAGAAGTACTCAGTAGTAAATAAAAGAAATTTTATATAGACATAATGTTTCACTACACTTTAAAGTTAAAATTTTATCACTGGTTTTGATACTCTAAAACATGCCCACCTAAATTATATGCTTATATAGTAGAGACACAGTCTGTATTTCTTCCTGACAACATTGTTATTTGATCATAACCTAGGAACCGTGTTCCATAATAGTTAAAAAAATAGCAGTACTACTATGATCTGAAATCTATTTATTCCAATGATGAGCAAATTTTTGATCATATAAAAGAAAAGTCATTTTCTTGTTGTCATTTAAAATAATTCATGAAAAAATATTCTTCTTCCAAATTTTAAAAACATAGGATTTATGTGTGTGCTTGCAATATTCTGAACAAAATTTCTTCATTTAGATTGCAAAATGCTGCCTTGTGCCATTGTCAGCTATGACACTAACATGATCTTCATCACATGCACAGAAAGAATCAGAAATAATGCATCTGGAGAAAGATTTGTAGTTTTCCTGGATTTAGAATCTATGGTTCCCTTTGAGAAAGTCATCTCTATGACATGTAGATCATTCAATGAAAGACTAATTACCTGCTTGGAGTCAAATTCCAGTCCTTTCCCAGTGTTCTGTGACCATAAGTCTACTTGTTGCAGAAGCATCTTATGCAGTGAGTGGGCCACAGCATACACAGCATTGTATAAGTTATAACTTGAATCACTCATAGACATTCCAAACTCGTGCCTAAACAACCACTCAAATAAACTTGTGGTAGAACAATTTTTCAGTCTCTTACAAATAGATGATGATAAAGAACAATTAAAATAAATCCACCATAGTCTAGAAAATGAAATTTCATTACTGTAATTTGAAGGGTGCACTGTCTGCATAAATTGTTTAAAACCAGACATCTCAGAAATCTGATGTGAAAAAATGAGAGTCCCATGGAAGGAGTCTAGCAAGAAATCTCCAAAAACTGTGATCCTATCAAATTGTGACATACTGATCCAGACTCTATTAATTTTTACAGATTTCCATATTATAAAGTTCAAATATATAGGAGAGTCTTTGTCTCCATAAACAATCACAACTTTTGCTGATGACATCATGATCTGTTTATAATACTTCAAAAAAATTTTATTGTATGTTACTTCATCATTTGTGATAATACTCACAAAGGCTAAACAGACAATGTTCCTTTGCATCTCCTCTCTCAATTCAGAAAGAAACTGCATTCCTTGATCTTCATCTGAAATCATCACTCCCACCCAGTTCCATCTGAAATAAACCACTAGAGACACCATTGCTAGTGGTAGAGATGTGTCCTTGGGAGGCATCTGGTAGAGATCAGAAAATTGTTCATGTACACTCAGGAGAGGTTGAAAATGACCATAGTAGAGCTGAAGGACATAGAACATAAGCACAGTATGAAAAAGATGGAATAAATAATGCTTAGCCTAAGACCTAAGTGTGTTAAACAAATATTGGGGGTGTTAGAAAGTGTTAATTCTTCACCTCATTATTAAAATCATATCCAATTTCTTGTGCTTGTTCCAAAGCTACAGATAAACTAAGTTTTCTGATAAAATGTTTCAAATTTCTGTTGTCTTTCATGCCTATTTGTGATAAAGTTGTTATATTTCCTTCAGAAAGTATCTGAGCATTTATTCTTGATGGAACAGAATAGATAAATCAAGTCTCTGCCTTTTTGATACTCAGAAAATGAACATTCAGAAGACAGTATTTCATTAAATTATCCCACTCTGAGTTACCTGTGGAGTTCTGGACATGGACAGATGTGGTCCAAGGGTTGCAGGAAGTTCCCATGTGGGTCCAGTAAGCACAATTAAATATTTCCTCTGATTTTTACAGTAGTAGTTAGGAAAATTTTCACTTCTTTTTGCAGACAAACCAGATTTCATCTTATCAGCCATCGGGTTACATTTGATGTTAACCAGCAGAGAAACATTTGGTAAAATATGAGGGTTCCTATTGATTTCTTCCATGGCAAAATAAAGAGAAAAAATCAAGTGGATGTTCTTAGGTGTCAACCTGAAAANAGAGNANACTATTCATGAGAGAGTNNNTTCCAAACATGACAATTTTATATCATACTCAGTGTGAGAATAGCACTGGATTCTTGTTTTTTTGACCCATTGCTATGGTGACACAAGTCCTATTTATCTGATGTAAGAGAATGTGAGACCTGTGGGAGAATATTACTATGCATAAATTATTTTCTTTGGGGAGAATGGATTTCATACCAATGAGATTGACTATTTTGCTTTGGAGATTCCTAAATTTCCATCCTGCTTTCTGTAAACTATGTAAAATGTATGCATGCCATTCAGACACTAGAAAAGACTGTGCTGGTTGATATTGAATCTGCTCATGCCTTCACTGTATACTTCTAACATTTAACATATGTGGAAAATAAATGTGTATTATCTGCTATCTAGAATGCTATGCTTTTATACAAAGGCAGTGCTGGACAATGATCTGACTTTACTGAGGGTATGAAGACTAGATAGTCATATATGTCAAGAAGTCTGAAAAGGCTGCCTGTGTCAAGATCTCTGAAAAGGCTGAGGGATCCATAGGTAATGAAAACAGCATAAAAATTCTTATACTCTCTCTTCCCTTTCACATACTTTCTTGTTTTCATTTTTATTTGAGGATATTTGATATTTAATGGCATAAGATTGGATATTACTATACCTGCTTCCAGTGAAGAATGAACTCCCTTCTCTTCATATAGACCCTTATGCTGTACTGATGTCTTTCAACCTATATGTTTGGCTTGGTATTACAGAACAGGCCCTGCATTCAAGTTGGTGTGGTTGAGATACGTCATATGTAATAGATTTATTTTAGCCTTCACCTTCTCTCTTTCATTTCAGGTGTTTTGATTGAATGTAACTGTTTTGATATAGTTTATATAGAGTTTGATCTTATTTAACAATAACATCTTTTTTCAGTGTGTGATTTATGAGTGTTTTAGGAATTGTCTCATGCTTAGTGCTGCTGGTAGCGATCGCTTTACTAGAGGTTCAAGAATATACAGCAGATGGTAATTGATATCAGGTGTCAAACCACCAGTTAAATAATTCTCTGATGGAGGAACTCCTACAGGTAAGACTTATGAGGCCACAACCTCTGGACACTGTTGCTTCTGTCTGTACTTTCACATGTGTATAAACAGCTATGGTATATCTGTAATAACTGAACTCTGGTGTATAATTTCATCTGATGTGTATGTGTATTCTCATGATGCATTTCAATCTTGTGGGCACATATATCTGTGGGTGATCAGGAGGATGACTTCTCATTAAGCTATATAATTTTAATATATAGAAGATATACTAGGATGTTCTTCATAACTAAATCCATTATTCTACGAGGACTGTAAGACACTTAGGCCCTGTTTTTTTATCACTAGCTCAGACTGGCATGAAGAAAACAGCAATTTCTTCTCAGTTCTATGAAAAGCCACATACTAATGCCTGATTTTGGGTCTCAGAGCAAATTCAAACTGACAGTCACGCCTCTCCCTTGCTCCTCCTTGCCCCCCCCAAGTAAACCCCTGTGCTACCTGGTCATGTAGTTTGTAGTTCCCACGCATAGCGCGACCACGTAATCTGCGCATGCATGGGGTAGCCATGCAGACCCAAGTGCACATGTGCAGGCCATTCCTTAAAAAGCAGGTCCCACTTACCCCATCCTCTCTTTCTAAGTGCTTCTTACAGGCCTGGGCACATCTTTTCTGTATCTCTCCCTCTCTCTTGTTAAAGCTCTCTCTTCTCTGTTGCTGTGTTCGTGACTTCTTCCAGGGGTAAGAGCCCTGAGAAAACTAACACTCTGGTTCCATGCTAAACAGGCCCTCCCAGCGTTTTGTGACTGGGAACCTGTGCTGAGGTTCTGCCCCGACCACCGCAGCCTGTCTTCCATTTACCTGGCTGCTGGACTTCTCCACTGAACACCAGGCCTCCTATAGGTGAGTTAACCCTTTCCAGCCAGCGTAAACAGCCTCTTGGACCCATGGGGTTGACCGTTGATCCTCCTGTGCTCCACTACTGTCCCTGAGGCTAGGGGCAACCCTGGCCATGGCCTTCACTGGCTACTGCTGATCCCTAATGCTGACTCAGGGTTCTATCCATTTCCCACGTGTGCACTAAGGGTTATTCCTCTTGATGTTGAACCCACTGCGTCCTCAGACTGTGTAGGGAATATATATCTCACTAGCCTGACAAGGCAGTAAATGCTGTAGGACTCCTGGGGAGTCCCCACCTGTGCCAGCCTAAGCCCCCACCCCCGCTTGGCAAAGTGTGGCGGTGGCCTGTGCCTGATTATAGACCCATTCTTAGTCCTGGGGACACCCGGAACTTTGACCTTGGGTCATTGTGGTTTTTTTTTTATTTTTATTTTATATACCTTGGCCTCGCATCTGAGACCTTGGCCTTGGTTCATTGCGTTTTTTTTCTTTTTATATACCTTGGCCTTGAGTTATTGTGTTTTCTCTTTTATTTTTATTTTTTGTTTATTTATTTTTTATTCCCTCTCTGATGCACAAATGGAAAACAAGGCATCCAACCCAGTTAGTCCCACCTCACCCCTAGGATGTGTTCTAGAGGCTTTAAAACCCCTCACTTCAATGCCTTACTTAAATATCCCTAAACTTATCCTCCTCTGTACTAAAAAATGGCCTAAATATGTTCTAGCTACCAACAAAACCTAGCCTCCATCTGGCTCCCTAGAACCCAATACTTTACAGGAACTGTCTAACTTCTGCCTGCGTACAGGCAAATGGAAAGAGTTACCCTATATTCAGGCTTTTTTCTATCTAAGCTCTAAACCTTCCATTCTCCATTCCTTATCTCCAACTCACATATTTCTAGCTATAAATCCTGAACCTGAGGAACCTCTGACTCTAGACCCTGTCAATGAACCTCCACCTTTCTGACCTTCCGCTCCTACCCCTACCCCCGGGCCTACAGCTGCTACTTTGGTTCCTCCTCTGGCTTCCTCTTCTCCTCCAGTACCAGGCGCTTCCAAAAGTCTGCCTCTAGCTCCAACTTTCACACCTCCCACTACCCACTCTCAGACTGCTAAGGGATCTGATCCCAGCTATGCAAACCCACAGACCATTCTCCCCTTGTGAGAGGTAGCCAGGGTGGATGTGCTGGTAAAAGTTTATGTTCCATTCCCTCTTTCAGAACTCTCTCAGATAGAACAAAAACTGGGTTCAAATACCTCTAATTCTATTTCCTTTATTAGACAATTTCAATATATTACTCAATCTTATAGTCTCACCTCTCATGATGTATATGTGATACTTTCTAATAATCTACTTCCTGAGGAGTGCAGGCATGTTTGGGAACAGGCAAGAACACATGCAGATGAGACACACCAGACTAACCACGCCCACCCAGCAGGGGCCAAGGCAGTTCCAGACATAGACCCACACTGAGATTATAATACTCAGGGTGGGACTCTAGCCAGAGATAGATTCATCACCTGCCTCCTGGCAGGCTTCCATAAGGCTGTCCTAAAGACAGTAAACTATGAAAAGTTAAAAACTATAATTCAAGATAAGGATGAAAATCCTTCCAATTTTCTAGAATGGCTTACAAAGGCCCTCCTTCAATATACCAGCTTAGATCCTGAAAGTCTGGAGGGCAGGCAGTTACTTATGACCCATTTTGTCTCACAGAGCTTCCCTGACATTAGAGCTAAGCTTAAACATTTGGAGAGAAGCCTCTTGACCCCCTAGGCTAAACATTTAGCAGTGGCATTTAAGGTGTATCAAGGGAGAGATGAGGAGGCACAAAAATAAAATTGCCAAATGCTGGCACAAGCTGTCCAACTGGCTCCCCAAAAGCCACAGGGTCCCTGCTTCAAGTGTAGACAAGAAGGACACTGAGCTCAGGCTTGTACTGTTCACCATCAGGCCCCCCATGGGCCACCACCAGGGCCTTGTCCCAGGTGCCACCTAGAGGGGCATTTGTCCATTGATTGCCCCTGTGTACCTGGTGGCATGGGGTCAACAAATCAGGATCAACCACGAGAGGACCTCATGGGTTTAGCTTTGATGGAGGATGATTGAAGCTGCCTGGTTCCCAGCCCGGCCACACCCATATCACACAGGGTACCCAAGGTAATCATAATAGTGGCTGGGCAATCCATCTCTTTCCTCCTGGACACTGGAGCCACCTATTCAGTCCTGAGAGAGTTTTGGGGTCTGACTTTTCCTTCTCAACTCCCTATTGTCGGGGTAGGAGGACAACCTTATCTATACCATAAGACTCAACCACTCAATTGTATTTTTAGGTGCATTCCTTTTACACACACAGTTTTAGTGGTGCCAACCTGTCCTGTACCTCTAATGGGAAGAGATATTTTAGCCAAACTGGGAGCCTCTATTTCATTTGCTCCCCACATTTGCCTCACTCCAGACTCATCAGCAGATCCTTTATTCCTCCTCCTAGCCACCCACCCTACTAACCCTAGCAGTTCATTTCCCTTGCCAGCCTCTCAGGTGGACCTCAAAATCTGGGCCACCCAGAACCCTTCTATGGCAAGGCAACAGCCCCCTATAGTTATCCAGTTGCAGGACTATACTAGGCATGTTACTCAAGCTCAATATCCTCTCTCACTCCAGAGCCTAAGAGGGCTTAAGCCTATCATTTTTTACCTTATCAGGAAAAATCTGCTCCTTCCAACCTTTTCGCCATTTAACACCCCTATACTGGCAATTAAAAAGTCTAATGGAACCTACCGCCTGGTTCAAGACCTCCAGCTCATCAATTCTGCAGTGGTCCCCCTCCATCCAGTAGTGGCTAAACCCTATACTCTGCTGTCCATTATCACCTCAGGAACTTCTCACTTCTCAGTTTTAGACCTCAAGGATGCCTTCTTTTCTATTCCTCTCAGTCCTCAGTCTCAAAATACCTTTGCTTTCACCTGGACTGACCCTGACACACATCTGTCTACACAGCTGACTTGGACTGTCCTGCCACAGGGATTCAGGGACAGTCCACACCTCTTTGGTCAGGCTCTGGCCTCTGACCTGCTCTCTCTGTCTCTCCCTGGCTCTAAGTTAATACAATATGTAGATGACATTCTACTCTATAGCCCTTCATTACAACTTAGCCAAACTAACACCTCTGCTCTCCTAAATTACTTTTCCAGCCAAGGTTATAGAGGATCCCTTCTAAAGCTCAACTGTCCACACCCCAGGTCACCTATTTGGGTCTAACTATTACTCCAACTCAGAAAGTTATTACTGTAGATAGAAAACACCTAATTCAGTCTCTTGCAGTCCCTTCTACTAAACAGGAGATTCTGTCTTTCTTAGGAATAGCTGGCTTCATATGGTCTTGGGTTCCATCCTTTTCTCTTCTTGCTTGCCCCTTATATGAGGCAGCCAAAAGCTCCCCTCATGAGCCCCTTCTTCACCCTGTTACTAAACCTTTTCAGAAGCTCCAACAGGCTCTCCTTCAGGCTCCAGCACTTCATCTTCCAGATCTAACTCGTCCTTTCTCCCTCTACATAACAGAAAGGAAGGGATTTGCCCTTGGAACCCTAGGGTACCAGCTGGGACCCTCCTTGGCACCTGTAGCATACCTGTCAAAGAAACTAGATCTTACCACTCAGGGATGGGTACCCTGTATTCACTCCCTAGAGGCTACTGAATTCCTTATTTGGGAGTCAAAAAAGTTAAACTTTGGGTCATCTACTACTGTCCACTCTCACCACAACCTGTCCCATTTCTTAACTTATAAAGGCTTACAAACTTTACCTCCCTCCAGGGTTCTTTCTCTCCAGGTGGCCTTACTGGGAGATGCCACACTCAACTTTAAAAACTGCCCACCTCTTAATATCTCAAGTCTTCTCCCTCAACTTAACACTGACTATTCTCCCTCTNATTCCTGCACTGAAACCTTGGAGGAACTGCTGCCACACCCTTCACATATACAGGAGGGCACATTGCCCTAGGCCACTCATACCTGGTACACAGATGGCAATTCTTTTTTTTTTTTGGTTTTTTGAGACAGGGTTTCTCTGTGTAGCTTTGTGCCTTTCCTGGAATTCACTCGGTAGCTCAGGCTGGCCTTGAATTCACAGAGATCCGCCTGCCTCTGCCTCCCGAGTGCTGGGATTAAAGGCATGCGCCACCACCGCCTGGCACAGATGGCAATTCTTCTTATATGAGGGGACCCGTAAACAGCCTATGACATAGTGTGAGATAATGAGGTGATAGCAGCACAGGCACTATCCACACATACCATTAACCAACAGGCTGAGCTGATAACTCTCACCCGTGCCTTCCAATTGGCATGGGGGCAATCCCTAAAGGTTTACACAGACTCCAAATATGCTTTCAAATCCTCTTGTCCCATGTTGCTATCTGGAAAGAGCGTGGGCTCCTTACAGTGAAGGGAGGATCCATATCTCATTCATGCCAAATAATGGCCATGCTATAAAGCTTCCACCTCCCCAAGGCTATAGGAATTATCCACTTTTGGTCTCATCAGACTGACAGCTCCATCATCTCCAAGGGAAATAACCAGGCTGACCAGGCAGCCAGAACAGTGGCCCTTCAGGGCCAAGACTCACACCACCCAGTGCAGGGAATCCATACATTGCAGCCCACACTCTCACAGATAACTCCTGACACTAGGCAAATTCTGTCCTATCTACTCCAGCTCTTTCATCCTAACAGTCTTGCTCTATCTCAGTTCATAAAAGCTCATTTGCAGCCCACCTCTGAGGACTTACAGTTCTTAAGAACTCTTACTGCCTCTTGTGAAATTTGCCAAAAGATTGACCCCAATACAAAATATAGAAGTTAGCCTTTTCCCACCCATCAGGCCAGAGGCTCCCTTGCAGGGAGCGACTGGCAGCTCGATTTCACTCACATGCCCACCGTCAGAAGAATTAAATATCTCATTGTGATGGTGGATTCATTTTTGAATTTGGTGGAGGCATACCCAGTTTCTAATAAGCAAGCCCAGACAGTTGCAGATCTCCTTCTCTGAGAAATCATTCCTCTGTTTGACATTCCTGCCTCTCTTCAGTCTGATAATGGTCCGGAGTTCACTTTCCAGATTTCTCAGATGCTAGCTAAGGCTCTCAATATTCCTTGATGTTTTCATATCTCATACCATCCTCAGTCCTCAGGAAAGGCAGAGCACACCAACCAATCTTTAAAATCAATTCTTACTAAGATGTCACAGGAACTTCACCTTGACTGGGTAAAATTATTGCCTTTAGCTCTTTTCAGGCTCAGGGCCTTTCCCAAAAAGCCTTTTTCAATTTCCCCATTTGTACTGATATATGGGAGGACAGCTTTAACATTGGGCCTCCTACCCAAATCTTCATCTCTTCCAGATAGCCTTTTAACTCCTCTACTCTGTCATCTCAGGTCTATTGTATGGAAATTCACAGACCATTTCTTACCTCAGCCATTTGGCAGTTCCTGCCCACCACCAAGCCACTTTGGAGAACAGGTTTTTCTTTCTCCTCTAGACCAGCGCCCCTTACCCCTTTCTCCTAAATGGCAAGGACACTTCAAAGTAATTCTTGTAACTCCAACAGCTGCTAAACTCACCTGTCCCATTTAAAGTCTTTCACTTCACCTCCAACCCACAAAAATCTCTCTTCATGCAGTCACACAGACAGGGCCCTGCTCTCTTAAGTTCCAGAGGACACCAGGATCCATTGACCTGCCACCAATTGCAGAACAGTGAGGTCCCAACTCACAGAATTTTCTTTTCTGGTTCCCACTCCTAATTAAGCACTCAACTAGTTGTTACAGGACCTCTGGAGGCAGAGGACCACTGAGAACATCCAGGCATGCTCTCCCAGACACAAACATCCCAGACACAAGCAGCAATGGAGCCCCAAGTCAGGACAGATGGACAGCCCCAGGATGGCAGATGGCAGCTCACCATCCCAGGACACATGACTACCTCAGAAGCCCCCTTCTACCCTTGCCCAAGTGTCAATCAATGCCCAACAAGTCAGCTGGAAGCAGTTTTCGAGGGACACAAAGCCCCATACCCTCTCATCAGCAATCTTTTATAAAGACCAAGATTCTGGAATGATACTCATGCCCCTCCATTGTCCCTCCATTACCCCTCCCTTGCCCCCCCCAAGTAAACCGTGTGCTGTGGTCACATAGTTTGTAGTTCACACGCATAGCATGACCACATAATCTGCACATGCATGGAGTAGCCACACAGACCCAAGTACACATGCATGGGCCATTCTTTAAAAGGCAGGTCCTGCTTACCCTGCCCTCTTTCTATGTCCTCCTTACAGGCCTGCGCACGTCTTTTCTGTATCTCTCCCTCTCTTTCGATAAAGCTCTCCCTTCTCTGTTGCTGTGTTCTTGACTTCTTCCAGGGGTAAGAGCACCAAGAAAACTAACACAAACTAGACTGCATATCTTCATAAACAGATCATAATTTAAAACTGTACAGATATGCACAAGGATAGAGTTGCATATGTCTAATTAAGGTTATTAAGTACAAAACAACTTAAAATACTGTGCTGGTTTCTCTAGCCAAGAATGTCTGATAACAGAGACCAGTGGCTACTCCCTACTAAATTCTTTGGTAATTAACACTTCGCACAAACTTCTAACCTCATTTATGGTATAAAACTCAAGGATAAGTTAACTAACTGTTTATTATTTAGTGCCCAAGTACCCAAGTCCAGAGAGAAACAATTTTACATGGAAAAATTTTCGCAATTAGTCAGGGCTGCAGAAGATGTTCTGGCCTCATTACCTTTAATATAGGACTGCAAGTTGCCTTCCTTATGATCTGGGATTACAAACAGGATAAGAATATATATTTTTAGGTTTAAGAAGCTTTCAATGCCACCATGACCTTCCTATATACTGCCATAGTAAATGGCTCCGCAAGTTATCATTTATTCAAGGAATGTGCTATGAGTTTTATCTGTAGCTTTTGTTACTTTTATTTCTATTGTAAAAATCCTCCTGTTAAATGTGTATATCGCTGTGTAGGACAAGGGAGAATTGGAACTTGAGAAAGAACTGAAGCTGTAGAGAACTAAAAAGCATGACATCATATCCTGTATGTGAGTCTGATTCCTTCAGATAGATAGAAACTAACTCCTAAAGACTCTCAACTAAAAAAGATTCCTAAAATCCCGCTACTCTGAGGGCATTCTATTTACATCCCTGGAGCAGTTCTAGGAGCTGGCCTCCTGGGCTCTGTTAGACTCATCCATATTTTCTGTATTGCTTTGTGACTAAATCATATTCATATCACTAGACATAACTTGTGGCTGTGAAGCTGCTAATGAATTGATTGAACCATTTACATCTCCCATAAATTTTTAATGCTCATGTTTGAATCAGTTTTTTGGCAGTGTCATATTCTTTTATTTCTTACAATTGTCTCTTTCAGAAAGACCTGAAGTTATGCCACATTTTCTCGGGCCTTACCATTCTATACTGGAGATGGATATGGCTTGTTAAAATTGAATTCTCCCATTCATGCACTGCAACTACTCTTCTATGAGATGTTAATATGTTATACGATGTAGACTAGACTATAATTTACAAATCAGATGTTTTAGAACTTGAAAGGAGACTTTAACCTTCATATGGAATACAAAAATATCCAGGATAGCTGAAACAATACTAAATAATGAAATAATTACTGGTAATATCACTATGGTCTCACAATGGGTTACATATCTGTAGTAATCCAAACAGAATGAACTTGTCACAAAAGCAGACATGTTGATAAATAGAAAGGAATGGGAACCTCAGACTACGTCCACACACCTATGGACATCTACTTTATGATAATCAAGCCAGAATTACAGAATTACAGAATTACAGTTAAACATCTTTAACAAATGGTGCTGTCTAAACTGAATGGATACATGTAGAAGAACACAAATTTATCCATACCGATTACACAGCACAAAACTCAAGTCTGGGTGGATCAAAAACTGCAATGTAAAACCAGATATGCCAGGTCACTTAAAAGAGAAAACTGGGAAAGTCTTGAATCATTGTGAAGGTAAATATTTTTCTGAACAGAACACTGATAGGAAAGGTACCAAAACAAGAATAAGTAAGTGAGACTTCATTAAACTGAAAAGCTTTTGTAATGCAAAGAAGCCCATCATTGGGACCGAGTGGCAGGCTGCAAAATGGATAAAGATCCTTACTCATCAGGGTACTGTAAACCAACTGTACTTTTAAATTTTATCCAATTATATTCAGCATGGACAACATCAATCAAAAAATAATAGTTAATGCTGCAAGAATGCAGACAATTGGGAAGACTCATCCATTATTTGTAGGATTGTGAACTTGTACAGCACTATGAAGATCAGTGCAGTACTTCCTTAGGAAGCTTGGTACAGATCTACCTCAAGATCCGGATCTGTCTTAGTCAGGGTTTCTAATATTGCAGTGAAAGATCACACCCAAAAAGCAAGTTAAGGGGGAAAGAGAATATTTGCCACACACTTACATGTCTCTGTTCATGACAGAAGAAAGTCAGGACAGGAACACAAATAAAGCAAGAACCTGGAGAAAGGAGGTATTTGAAGGGGCCAGGGAGGACTGCTGCTTACTGGATTTCTTCTCATGGTTTGTTCAGCCTGCTTTCTTATAGATCTCAGGACCACAAGTCCAGGGACGGCATAACCCATAATTGGCTGGGCCTTCGTCCTTCAACCACTAATTAAGAAAATGTTCCACAGACATGCCCACAACCAATATCATGGAGATATTATCTTAACTGAGTGTACCTCTTCTCAGATCACTTTAGCTTGTGTCTAATTGACATACATCTTTGGCATACCACACTTGGTCATGCATCCAAAGGACTATACTACATCCTAGTATAGAGACATTTCATTGCTCAAGTTCATTTGATTCAAATCCAAAATTGTATAAGCTTCCTAAAATATATGCATTTATGAAGGCAATATAAATGAAATTGAGCAATAATAGTTGAGACCAATCCCCAACCATAGACAGGTCTTGTTACCAAAGGAAGCTCATAGTACCAGGAATGGTTTATATTTTATTGAATACTTAGGCAAAGAAGCTCCATAGGGATCCTCCAAAAAACAAACATTACCAAGGCTATGGGCTCCTCTCTATAAACTGATGATAAGGCCCTATGGCTGAAGATGACACCTACACCTCTGAGTAAAAATGCAGAAATCAAGCTGGTCTGTACCTAGAGCATTTATGCCTACTAATTACTATTCTTAGTACTCAAAGTTCTCTGAAAAAAGGCAAGGTAAACAAAAATCTAAATTTCTACAAATATGACTGTCTGCAAGATGTGCTAGTGAAGTAGTAGCACAAAGCTAATGGGAGTAACCAAATAATAAATGATTTGGTTTAGGCTCATTCCAAGAGACTGGATACATATCTGACTCTGCACTGCTGGACAAGAACCTGAGAATAGATAGGACAGGGACCTAGGGGAAAACCAATGACTACTGCTTCAATAAAGGAACATAGCCAAAAATGACTCTTAACTTCATTCTTCTATAATCATAGATCTTTTCCTTGCTCAGACATCGTCAGAGAAGTTTCTTCCTCCAGCATATGTAGAAAAATATTGAGATCCACATCTGGACAATGTACGGAGAGTGAGAGAACTTGCACCACTTTTAAATGTAATGTCCCCATCAAATGCACCACCACTCCCCACAGTATTCAAGGAACTCCATGTCACAAGAGGTGGAAAGATTTTTAAGATCCAGAATAAATGGAAAGAACAAAAGAAGTAAGGACATCTATGCACAAGACTGATGCACATATGAACTCACAGAGGCTGAGACAGGATGCACAGGAACACATCTGTATCAGATGGAGTCCGTTTGCTCAGTGGAGAAGTGGACAGAAGCTCCTATCCTAAGTTCAGGAGATGTCTCCTATCAATATCTATTGGCAAACCAAATTTAGTTCTCACAAACAGAGTTTCAGTGGGCACACAGACCACCATTTAGGGCAGGCCTGATGCCCAGCAGTAGATGGCCAAAACAAAATAAACTCAATTGTATCTTTGAAGGTTCATTATATCATAATATTTTTTCAGGGCTTTAAAAGTTATTTTAATCCTGGTCCTTTGCATTTGTACTATGGCTTTTGTGTTTTTGTGGGATTCCTGTGCATAAAACTGTGTGTGTTTTACTATCTGTATGTGTATCTCATTCTTTTTATTTCTTCTCTTTGTTTGATTATGCTGTCTTATTCTGATTTGTTTTTATTTTATCTTATTTTCTAACTATTATTTAGAAGACTCTGTATTCCATGAAGAGAAAGCAAAGATGTGGGTTTAGATAGGAGGGGAGGTGCAGAGGATCTCATAGGAGTGGGAGAGTGAAACTGTAATCAATAAAGAATGTATGAAAAATAAATTTTCAATAAAAATCAAGGGATATAAGTTTGATCTGTGTGACAATGTAGATGGCTCTGGGAAAATATTATATTAGATAAAAAAGGCACAAAATGGAAAAAAGCAGATTATCTTATTCATATGAAAAGCCCAAATGGAACTCTATAAGATAGAATGTAGATTTAGGATTAGGTGGGAATGAGGAGATAAAAAAATGAGAGCTGAAGGATACAGTACTGATGACTCATAGTGAAATGTTCTAAATATTTTGAGCTTGACTGTGGTGATGGATGCACACATCTGTCTATGTTACATTTATTCTTTTAAACAAGTGGGCCATAAAATATATCTTAACAGAAACAAAAACAAACTCCCAAAACAAATTAGCTGTTTTAGATTTGTGTTTTTCCCTCTTTGGCATATTGAAAGTTTTCTATATACAATCTTCAATGGTTTATTGCTTTACATTTCAAAAAGTATCCATTGCTACCTTGTGCCATCATCAATGATGCTGCATTTTCTCATGTCCTTGGGAAGCCTCTACTAATAAGTTGTGGCTATTGTTTTTAATCTGTGGAAAACCTGGAGTCTATCACATGAGGTTTTTCTCTGGGATGCAGCACTTTATCTTCTGCTTCCATCTATGAAAGTGAAGAGATATTGTGAACTTTCAAACTGGAAGATTATTTAGTCACAGACTCTTCATTCTGTGTAAAATGACTATATTTAGAAAGGAGAAAGAAACTTACTCCAATGTTTTCTCCACAAAGAAAATGACTAGAAATTAGACTAATATTAGCAATTGATAGATATTGAAAAATGGAAAGATAATTTTTACTTTTTTAAACTATAGCATTTTGGTGGTTAACCAATGTCCAGTAGAAGCCATATATTCAAGAGCATATGGACAGTACAAATTAGCCTTGATGCATAAAAAGAAGATTAAACAAAGTAGGGTGGTTGGGAGAGAGTCATGGATCTGGGGAAGTTGTTGGAAGTATGTGAATATGTTCATAATGCATTCCATGAAATCTTCAAATGAGTAATAAAATTTTAAATTGAACACAAGCTGGTGTAATTAATTAAGAAAATAAGTGAATCATTTCTGCATTGTTCAGGTAGGCTCACAGTTTTGTAGATTTGACTCAATCTGAATGGAGATTGATTGATGCTTTGATACTCTCTTATCACTATACATTCATATGGGAAACATGTATGACTAAAAATATTTACATCGTGGTTTGGACAAACAGAAGAAAATTATAGGCAAAATTGGGAACCCAATTCCAATGGAAGGTATACAGAACAATAAATTAATTTCCTGTTTATTACATTATATACTCTGCTGATTTGAAGATCAATAATGTACAGTGCAAGCACTTAAATATCTTTCATATCTAATCTACAGCAATGTTGGGGATGTATAGAGTAAATACATATAATTACCTTACTTTTCTCTCTTCTATCAAAGAAATTCCAACTTACAGATAATAATAAATGCCACAAAAAGAATCCTTTTCTCAGCCACAGAGAAATTCTGATTATGTATGTCAAGAGAGGAGTTGGAATCATTGAAATCTTATTTGTGAAATGACATACCTACGTGCTCATTCAACTCAGAAATGTTGTAGATGACCAGGAAATACATAAACAAACAATCCTTCTGGCAAATTACATCTGATGGTAACTATGAAGATCTAGAGCATTTATAGAATAAATGGAAAACACTATTGGTTTTTAAGTTGAAATGAATACAAATACAGTAAGTTTATATTAAATTCTCTAACTTGTCACAAAGTAAGTTCCTGATGTTCTACAAAGCATATGAAAATAAATGACTAGACTATCGCTTCTCCCCTATGTTCACTGTGATGGCATAGGACATTAGTAGACTTGGTCTGACAAAATATGTGTGATATTTTATTTTCCCTTTAAATTCATGTTCCAGTTGCCTTAACCATGCTATTCAAAAATAGCTAAACAATACCTTTAAAGAGTTTATTATTAGGTCTGTAGGCAGAGTCTCTTCAAAATACCTATACTTATTTTCACACAAGAGTCTCATTTGAGATGATGAATATGTGTTTAGTTTTGTTGAATCTCATTCATCATGTCCTTGTTTCAGGAAGTCATTTTTTATTCACAATGATCAGATATTATATCTTTTTAATAAGAAAAAACACCATGTATGTGCATTAATAATGCAATATTTTACTTTTATAAATGCATTTGTTAATCAACTCTGATATCGTGTTTCTAAATCAAGATAGAATCATCCAAATATTGGTTAGGAAACAACATTGAATAGCCATATAACATAAGCACTGCTGTTTTGTCACAGCACAGGAAAAGAAACAAACACTAATTTGGAAACATGTTTGCTATGTAATAAAAAAGGCTTAACAAGAATTTAGATACAACAATCCCAGTCTGTAATGAGCATACATGCATTTGAAGAAATTCAGGAAATGAACAGGATTGTGTTTTTTTCAAATGAGGCATTTGTACCTCTATGAGAGAGTTTCTATTCTAATCAATTATTTCATATTAGTAAAAATGCAAACAAAGGAGTCTAGGAAGGAAACATTTGCCTTACCATTTTCTTTATTATTCATAAGTTAGGAGAAATTAAAGCACTTCTCTGGACCTCTCTCATCTTGTGTCATGTAAATATGTAAGTATAGATATGGAATGATCCTGTGATTTCAAGTGCCAGAATTTTAGACATAAATTACTCATGATCTTAAAATAGGAGATTACATTACTGAGGCATATTGATCTGCTGGTGAAATTTGAAAGTGAATAAGATGAATTGAAAAATCCTCTCCTTGACTTTCAGGGCACAGCTTGCCTGCACAGTGTAGATAATCACAGGCTTATGAGAGACATGGCATATTTATTGGTGAAATTTTTTTTGTTCAAATTCTACTTAAATACTCCTTCATTTGTCCTCATTTGTATCTCATCATTTGGATATCTAGGTCATCTTCTCCATGTTCCATAATGCCATGAATATTGCTTTTATACCTATTATATAATCACTTGCCCTTTTTTCCACATTCTCCTTCAAACCTAATGATATTTTGATTAACAGATGTGTATTCAACATTTAGGATATTATTTCACTTCTACTGCAGTTTTTCAATTCTGATATTTCTCTTATATAAAATTTCACTTCTGTTTTGAATGTTCTACTAAGATATGGTATTAAAAACTGAACATAACCTTTATCTAAAACTGAAACCATCACTGTGATGATTCTCACACATATACAATGCCACACCTGGAAATGTGTTTTTACTCAAATTTAGAATGGTATTTTTGACATTTTCCCTATAAAATCTAAGAGACATTGTAACAATTTTCTCAGCTGAAGTCTCAACCAGTAACCTCATTGATAAAGGAAAATTGTGGTCAAATATAAATCAAAAATTGTATAGTACACTCATCCTCACAATAAACAAATATATTTTATATAATTAGGCAAAGAGGAACAGGAGATTTAAAAGTATAATAAATGTAATAAATGAAAGCATATACAGTAAAAATGAGACATGATAAATCTTAAGTCAATAAATGGCCTTCAGCCTGGGGAAAGTTGGATAAATTTGCAAACTTAGTACTCCTCTCTCAACTGTTAGCAGGCAACCCAGGCAACACCTTTACTATAACACTTTAAAAGGGAAACAGGAAGTCATTGCTTGTAGGGACCCTCTATTCTAACAAATGAAAAAATTATCTAATGGGGTACTCTAATTGGATGCTTCATGTATTCTAATCTAGAACTTTGAAAAAAGTTTTGACATTATTTATACCCCAAAATATGTGGCTGTGCACATGAAACTGAATGTAAAGATAAGGATGGCAAAAAAATTCTCATAGTGAACAGACATTGTTTTGCCACACCTGCTTTCTGCTGCAGGAGTCAAAGAACAAAACAGTTGTGAAATTATGACAGATTATTTGAACAAAATCTCAGTACCTTTTTAATATATCTAACTAAAACTCAGGTCAGATATACAAAGGCCCTCTATGCAGGAATTGGACATTCTATCCTGATGAAAAAAAAAAAACACTTTCAGATAAAAGAAAGACCATTTACTACAGCCTCTATGAGATAAACTAAAAGCAGTGCTTTCTATTATGTTTGTGAGTGACATCACATGACATCATTTGGGAATTGTCATATTTAAGGATTGTTTCTAGAAGCAAAGTTGATAGCATGGATCATTTATTCAGCTTCCAGCCTGGAATCTGTGACTTGAAAAACACAAACAAGCTAACCCCTAAACCATCAGAAACAGGAAAATAACCTTCAGTAAACATGAAATATATTTGGGTAATGTCCTAGAGGTAGGAGGAAAACAGAAAAAAGACACACAGAATAATGACTTAACTATCAACAGCCTAAGAATGTATCATGTACTATGATAAACA
>LZPO01087767.1:47228-57531 GCA_001675575.1 Neotoma lepida | reverse complement strand
CACAGCACACATTTGGAGGTTAGAGGATAACTTGCAAGAGTTGGTTCTTTCCTTTCCCATTGTGAGTTTCAGGGATCGAGTTCAGGTCCTCAGCAAAGTATGATTGACTTAATATACATGGACAAAAAGTAGCATTTTGACTGAACCCAATAGTTGTCCCACTTATAAAAATGAAGAGGAAAAAATTCTTAGGAGAAATCTAGTGGTTACGTGCTGCCTGGAAATCTAGACTTAGCTCACCTAGAGTAATTCAACTCCATGCATGAGTAGAGCCATAATTATATATAAACATGGAGACATGTTTGCTGTTTTTTTTTTCCCTCTTTCAATTGCTCAATTTCAACTTTCCTGATGCCCGCTTGCTTCTCAACTCACCTTTCAAAGTCAACATCTCTAAAAGATTTGACGTGACATCAACCCTCTTAGTGGTGACATAACTTAGGTTGGGGCAGTGGCACCAGCAGTGGTCCAGCTGTGACTCACCACCAATACACATGGCTCCCTGGCAGTGTTCACCAACAGCACAGAAGTGCCCCTCAACAGCCCAGTCTGCCACTGTAGCTCATGTCTAAGGAACAGGCTAAGCTGAACCCAGTCACTGTGCAAGGGTTTCTCCTAACCAATCATTTCTCTGGCATTCAGAAATGATTCAGTTTAAAGACTCCAATAGGCCATACAGATTTAGTAATAACGGACAGCTAAAGAGATAAAATGGCTGTAAGCATATTGATTATTCTCTGACCTAGAACATGGATATTTTTATACTTTCTGGTCTTGGCTTGCAATCTACCTAAAATGCCAAAGTTATGTTATGCCATATGTTATGTTTGGATAACCTCTTNAAGCTCACCATTGGGGTTCTCTAAAGGAACAAAACTGATACAATGGATATTTTTATACATACATATTTATGGAGAGAAATGAGACTATTAGATTAGCTTACAGAATGCAATCTCAGTACTTTAAGAATGGCTGTCTCAAAATGGAGAGAATGAGAATCTGTAGTTCTTCAGGCCACTAGGGTGCATGTCTACACAGTCTCAATCTGGCACTGGAGTACTAAAAAACTACTGGAGAGCTGCTGACCTTCAGTCTATGTGGAAATCCTGAGGAAGTTGATTCTAATACTAGCAAAGGAATACTCTTAACAACATGATAGATAAACTTGCCAGCAAGAGTAAAAGCAAGCAGGCAAAAAGCTAACTTTTCTTCTTCCATGTCCTGATACCATCCAGATTTAGGGTGGGTCTTCCTGCTTCAAATACTTTGATCCAGAAAATCCATCCCAGGACTGCCCAGCAGCTTGTTTTAGTAGATCCCATGTGCAGTTAACAACCACCATTAGCCATCACATTCACTGTTTTCACTCTGGAATCATTTGAGAAATACCCTGGTCTAGTACCAAGTAAGACTTAAATGAAATATCTAAAAGCATACTCAAGAAAGCATAAAATGGAGCCTTGTGGTTATTTGTATAGAGTGAAGAACAGACAGACTTGCCCACACAAAACAGCACACAAAGGGCATAGGCCATACTCAGGGGTACAGCAGTACTTTCCATTATAAACACAGCAGATAAACTCCTTCTGGTTCTCTTACAGGATGAAAACATAATGCGCTCCATGCAGCTCTTTGAAAACGTGATCTAACGTGTCAGCACATCCTCGCTGAAGAGGTGAATGTGAACCACTCTACACTTACAAGTTGGAGCCACCACTTCTAGCATAGATTGCTCAGCTTTACACTGAGGCATATTATGCAAACAGCTTTGTTTTCATATCAAACAACCCCTCCCAAAAGATTTAAGTTTTCCAGTTACAAATCTGCATCTTCTCTACAACATCACTGGGGTCATGAAATGTGTTCACTCATTTCATACTCTGAGAATATTCAAAAGGCACAGAATCTGGAATAGTTTTGATCCTTACCCATGTATTACTGAGGCTTTCACAGTTCAGTGATTTTAAAACACAAGTGGGTTTTCCTACTCGTTTGTATGTATTCAGTCCTGGATTTTAAATGGTTTTCTAAAATATTTACATCTGCATTTAATTTCCAGAAAGCCAACAAACTTTCATTTAATTCGAATCACCTACCACTGAAAAATAAACAAAGATTATTGCAATTTAAAAAAGACCAAAAACACAGTCCCAATTTCTATGGCTTCTCCATCTGCTGTTAAAGATATTAATGTATTTGGCATTTTTTTAAAGAACATCTAAAAAATTAGTTTATTATCAGACCTTAGCATATACCTAATAAAATTATTTTAGTATTTGTTAATTTTCCATATTAAAGCCAAGACTCTACATAATCCACATACCTTTGGACGTGTTCGATCTTACATGTGGACTGTTTTGTATTGTGTCATGAAGTAGAAATTCAAAGTGTCAAACAAACCAAGGATGTTTACAGACTTGCAAAGGGTCCAGATGTCTGTCCTCCAACACCTAGTGATGCTAAGTAACCCTAACAGCAGTAAAGGGCAATTCTAGCCACCCCCAAACTCCCTAATGTTCTCACAGCATGTTTATTATAAGCCATTCAGGGACAGAGAATCCTTGACTGCCCCAAAGCCACCAGGAATGAATATTAAGCAAAATATTATTTGAAAACACCAGTGATTCTATCATATTGGAAATTACACATAAGACTGTATAGAAAATGATTATAAACATTAAACAGTTCATCTGAATTGCATTATGATTTAGCTCATTATAGAACTTAAAGGATTCAGATTCATTTCCGTGATCTTAAGCCAAAACTGTAGAGTTGCCACAACAGTACTATAGCTACACACATCTTCCCTTGTGTAGAAATATCACAAGTACCAAGAGGACACAGGAGGAGAAAATTTGCGACTGTCTGCAACAATAAATCAGGTATCTATTCTGGTGTAGAGATAGGATGTTGAAAGCTGCCCTGCCATCACCAGTGTAGGAATTAAGAGTAGTACAGTACATGTACAATGAAATCTGCCATCACGTGTTTGTGTAAACTCAATGTGCACATTTTGTATCTCAAAAGGAAAAATAAAAGCAAAATAAAGTGTTTATTACTCTTCTGTGTCTGCTACAGGTCTTTATGTTCTAGCAAGTTTTATAATCAATTGCTAGATTCAAACTTGACTGTCATTTTCTTTGGATAGTGCTGCCTACAGAGAAAACTCAAAGCAAGACTGAGGTCAGGCAGCTGCTATAGCAAGCATGGTCTAAGAATGTCCGAGAATGTGACAAGGTACTATAGATCTGAGGAAAGAGGACCCAGGACAAGGAAGCAAAAGCCCTGGTGGAGGATGGGCAGGTTTGTAGTATGGTGACTCCGCAATTGCTTGTATTCTTTCAATGGACAGCTGTGCAAATATCTGAAACAAGAATTGCTAACGGGTCAACCAGATGTCTGTGGGAGAGAACAAGGGAAATACATCATCTATCCAGTGTTTAGAAGGCATGTAGCTGCTGCCACATAACACAATTACTGCCTGTCCCCATGCTTTCCAGTGTGTGGCTAGGAATAGGATTTGGTGTGGCTATCCATGTCCCTACAGCCTCTCTCCTGCCAATCAGACTGAAAGTTTTACTCCCATTTTCTATTGCTCTTCCGCTACTACTACTTCTTGCAGAATCATCTAGAAGTTCCTACCTCATCAGAAACTCTAGGCTGTATCCCTAAATTATGTTTCAAAAAAACCAAGTAACTGAAACACAAATAAGTACTACAATATCACTGAGTACATGTCAGTTTTAAGACTTTAATTTCTGAATATCCGCATATATATATCATCAGTACTTTCAGGCTATGAAATGTAAAAGTAACATTTACTTAAATAAAGTTTAGGTAGTTTTAACAAGTTGTAATAAACAATATACTTTGTAATAGAATTTTCACATTTAGAACAAGGTTTTTAAACTGGAATATTCAGAAAGGAAAAGATGCTCCCAAGCATTCCACATTATAAAATACATATCTGCACATCCCAGCTCATAGTGAAGTCACAAATATTTACTTGCTATCTTAAATTTTTTCAGTCTTGATAAATATAAAAACCAAGAAATAGCCAAAACCAACCTACAAAAAAAGTGCACATCTACAAAGTGATCTTCAGAAGGGCTGTAAGTAAAATATATTTGAAAATATGCACATAGATAAGATCCGTAAATTCACACAGATGACAAGATGAGAAACTCTCATAGAATTCATCTTTTTCACCAGTACTTTAATTGCTTTCCATTAGCACCCGTGCTTTTTGTAGACAAACAGCTTGCCCAATGAGTCCTCTGGACTGACACCGTCCTTGGAGCCTAGTTAATGAAGGAGTGATGCTGTGAGTCAGGGTGAATCGAACTCAGCAGAGGCTCACTGCAGCCACTGTCAGTGCCTGAGGAAGTAGCCTGGCTTTTGTTGGCTCCCTTATTCAACAGCAGATAGAGCAGTATGTTGGGATTTTGGATTTGATGATGATAAGACTTCCCTGACAACAGAAGAAAACATTGTCATTAGAACACAGTCACCCAGTAGGCATTACATTTACAAGTGTTGCTTAAGAAGTATCCAAGACTCAAACAAAAGTAATACAAAGGACACAACCAAAATTACAGAATAAACAGAACATTTTTCTGAGGGAAATAAAACAGATAACCTTTAAGTAGCTAAGAAGCAGTGAAGAGTCAGAGCAGTATTTAAATGTATCTTCNCTGCACTCCACTAGCACACCTGGGGTAATTACTTCTCTGCACCCAATACTCTGACTTAAAGGAAGATACCAGTAAAGTCTACCTCTGAGGCTCATACTGAAGACCAAATGAGTTTAATGCTCATGAGAACTCAGCAGAATACGTGTCACAGTTCTCACATACTCTAGAAAGAAATGAAGTGCAGGGAATTGGCCTTTCCCAAGACAAATGAGGATGCTGCTGAGGACAAAAACTAAATTGTACATTTGTAAATAGTTTCATCTTGAGACTGGTCAAGATTAGATATAACAAAGTGTCTCTGTCTGTAATAAATGTTTCCATTTCCCCAGAAGTTGAGCCTTCACATTATTATAATCTATAAAAGTCAAAAGAATAGGAAACTCCTATACTAAAAATTATTGGTTTTTAAATTTTTTTAGATTTTATTTATTTTATTTAATGTGTATGGGTGTTTTGTCTGAATATATGTCCATGTACCCATGTATGGAGTGTCCAAAGAGTCTAGAAGTGGGCATTGGATATTCTGTGGTTGTGAGCTACCATGTGCATGCTGGAAATGGACCCTGGGTCCTCTGGAAGAGCAAGCAGTATTCTTAACGAATGAGTCATCTCTCCAGTCCCAAGAATTTTTTTTCTAAAGACTCATTAATACTGAAGAAACTTAATATATGTTTTTAAGTTCTTAAAAGAGAAAGAGGAACATTCCTTATATTCATGAAGGACAGCTAAATAGCTCCAATAAGCACAGCACTAACCAAGGCAGAAGAGAGGCATGGTATTAATTCCAATACAAAGCTTTTTAAAAAAAAATTTAGATTTATAAATTTTATGTGTATGAGTGTTTTGTCTTCATGTGTATCTCTGTACCATGTGCATGCTTGGTGCCTAAAGAGGCCATCAAGAGAATGTCCTGTCTCCTTGGAACTGGAGGGCCAGTGAATCACCATGAAGGTACAGAGAACTGAGCCCAGGTTCTCTGTAAAAGCAACCAGCGCTTTTAACTGCCAAGCCATCTCTCTAGCCCCTAGTAAACTTTCTTTTGAATGACAGAAAATATTATTAAAATATAATGTAGGACATACAAGGAACAGTGAAGATTAAGGAATATTTAAGATCCCTTATAACCACAAACTCTTTTTCTTTTTAAATTCAGTATTTGTAATATCTAAAGCTAATAAGACTGAGTAACAACAGGAGGAGCCCTCTCTCTCTAGGACCATAAATTGGCAAACTACAACCTCTGCAGGCAAGCTCCAAGCAACAATGTTGGGTTTCTGAAATACATCTATATTGTAACTTCCCCAATTCAACACAAGGACATCCACAAGTGTCACATGATAGTCCTTTCCCTTTTTCCTGATCCATTCCCTGAAACGGTTTCCTGGAGTTACAGATTAAAATTGACCATCTGTTCACTTGCATTTCACAAGGGAGGAAAGGACAATACATCTGGGATTCAGATTCTGAGATAATGAAGTACATTTACAAGTAAGTACTTCATCAGAGATGGAGACACTGGTCTGGCTAGGGGCTGGTTCTGCACATGCCCTCGGTGTCTGAATACCAACTTCCTGCCTAGAACTTAAAGACAACAAAGAAATGCATGTTCTAATGGCCCTTTTGAGGCTTAGTTCCTCTGCATAAACTTTAGGTGTTCATCACAAAAACAATATACTCAATTTAAGGATTATAAACATTAGCAGAAGCAGCAGATTAAGGCATGGGCAGCAAAACACTGTATACAATCATATACATTTTCTTCTAATTATTTAGAAAATATGGAAAATAAGTTCTACATTGTTAGGCTAACTAGCTGAATACTTCTTTCAAATTATGAAAATATAATTAATTTTGCTGACATCATATAGTAATGCAAGTCCCATATTCTTCCCCTTGAAAAGTTGGGAAAAAATCAGATCAACTTTTGCAGAATGTATATGTGCTGTGCTAATGTGGAAATGGCATTTCCATGTAAGGGGAGATTCTAAAGCTCAGAGGAAGAAAACAAGGCAGGTTAAAGGGGAATGGAGAATCAGGAGTGTAGGGAGCTTGGATAATACCTGCTTAGCACACATAAGGACCTGGGATTTCTTCTTAGTACAGCCAAGTACAGAAATAAATAATATACAATTTTTAAAGACATTTTTTTGGTTGGGCTAAGTTAGTCATCCTTCAACCTTTTCATGGGTCAAAACAAAATGTGTATAATAGTTTAAAGGGAAAAACTAAGAGTACACTGCCAATACCACCTTTATTTACCCAGCCTGGTTCTTCAAAAGCCATCTTAAAAACTATACCACAACAACAAACCAAATTCTTAGTCTGAAAAATGACAGACCAGACATTTTCACACTTATACTTAGAGCTGTAATGAGTTAACGTATGCTAACCACATATTGATTCTCCAAATAGGACTGAAAGTACAATGCACAGCAACAATGCACGGTTACACGTGCCGCATTCTACTTACACTCCCGCCGTGCTGCTCCAGCTTTTGCAAGGCACTGGTGATGGGTTCTTTGAATTTTTTGTCCATTAGCCTCTTGGAAAGCTTTTGAAGATTGGAGGATGCGGGATTCAAAATAAATAAATAAAGTTTGCCATGAGCACAAATAACTTTTGAGGATGTCTTAATTAAGAACACAAAGTTTGTTTCAGCAAATGTTTCACTAAAATTTACTTATAGCAATATAATATTTGGATGAAAGTTGAATTTATATCATTTCAAGCACTAGCCATCCTACAATACCTGCTATGATAACACATTTTCTGGGGCTACAGAAATTACCGACCTCAATTGCAAGACTCAGAAATAGCTGGGCATAGTGCCTTATGTTTATAATTCCAGCACTGAGGAGGCAGAAAACAAGAGGCTCCTTGGGATTCACTGCCTGGATGATGTAGCCTAATTGGTGAGCTCCAGGTAAATGGAAGGCCTACCTTACAGGAGGTGGACAGTGTTTCTGAAGACAACGCCTGAGATGGCTCTCTACATTCCACATGGATGCATATATGCACACACAACCACACATGTACTCACACAGAAATTAAGTTTTCAAAAGCATTGCATACTTTTCTATTTTGTCACATGTAAGACCATGCAGAGAACTATGTATGTGACAGGAAGCTGCGCCTCCAAAGCACATGCTACCCAATAATAAGAGGGAAATAAGAAACATTGACTGATGGAGGACTCAGACGAGAAACCATTAAACCACTTATCTCTGGTTACATCCTAAACAGACCCTAGCTAAAAGGATAGAATTTTGTTTAAAAAGGAGAGCATATGTGCAGGAAGACAGAATCCTAGGCACTGGCCAAGAAGCAGTGCTCTGAAGGTAATTGGGAACAATGGTACCATTATTCCCATAAAATACACGCATTTCTGCAGACAACGACCAAGACATTTCAGCTACAACAAGCCATGCTCTCAGGTAAACANTTTGGAAACATAGTCAACATGGGCTTAATAGAGTAATACTGAGCACTTTTTATTATAAAGCTCAAGTCAGCTTTGTAAGCTTANTCCATTAGGAAATATTAGAGAAGTACTGTCTACTACTAAACTATTCTGTGACCTACTTAGTCTAATCTGCACTTGTTGGTGAGGGTAAATAGTAACACTGTCAAAGTGACTGGATAGAGAAACACCCAGGTAAATAAAGCAAGCCTTTCGTTTGTCTTCCAGGGAAGGGTTTTCCAGAGAGAGGCTCTACCCAAGGAGTAGACTTATCCTTGTTGGAGTCTTCATGTTATTGAGAGGAGGTGGGAAGTGGGGGGTAGGGATTAGTGGAGAGAAAGGTTATTGAGACCCTGAGTCCTTCNTATGTGCCCATCCATGTCTCATGCCCACTATGAAGTCACTTGTTCCCCACCACCACATCCTTCCTGCCATGAACGACTGACACCTGGGAAACTTTGAGATCAGACAAATCTGTCCTACAGTTTGGTTGTTTCGGCCANGTATGTTATTACAATGACAAGAAAATGTCTTCTGAAGGATTTGAGCTAGTCTGGTGGTTGATTTGAAGACTGGGGTTATGAGTACATATGCACAGCTACTCTACTCTCTGCAGTACTCACACTTGTAAGCAGAAGTTTCAGATGGTGATTCAGAGATGGGCCAACGACCACACTTAGCTGTACGAGTGCATCCAGTCCTCTTTCAAACACTTCATCATCAGAATGGACCTGTGGGACCAGTTAAGAGAAAAATTAAAGCCAACACAACCTTCTGAAAGAGACTCTGAGTTCTCTCATTTGGAACTTTTCCATGGCCCTTTACGATTAATTCTACTTTTTACTTTCAGAACAGATTTTCTAGTAGAATTAGTGCACTTATATCTGAATGAGACTTGTTCATTGGTCTGAGGGTATGTGTGTGGGGGGTGGGGGGGCGTTAAGGGACAGAATGGGGAAAAAAGGAAAGGGAAGATAGGTTAGGGAAAAGAGCAAGCAGGAAGGGAACAAGTAGGATTAAACATTTAAACCTAGAAACTGATCAACAAACAGAATTTGAGGAGTATGCTTTAATGTACTTTATCTAGAGGTAAAGCAATTTCCATCGATAAGGGCATTTACTAGGATTCATCTAGCAAACAGAGGACAAATAGAGGAACTTGAGGTTCTCTCCTCTAATTATCCAAAAGGTTTCCTTTTATTCCCAGGACCCGCAGACATCCTCTAAAGTGGGCCAATGCATAACTATATGACTCTGAGTAACCATGGTTTGACATTGCACGTACCTGACAAACCCACAGGTAAAGCACTAATCTGCATGTACTATGGGAGAGGCAAGGAGCAGATAGTATTCTCTTGTATCAGAGTTTTCATCATATAATTGGGAATAAGGAAGTCTAGTGAAATAAATGACTTACTAGAGCCGCCTTCAGCACAGGGATGAGTCTAGGTAGCAAAGGAACAGCTTTTTCAGGAGCACCCTGGACCAGAAGTAATTCCCTAAAGCCCTCCTTGGACACAAAGGTATAAGGATGCTTCGTCTCCCTCAGACCCTGCCAAAGACAATACAGACACAGAAACATGATTCATTTGCTACCTTTTGATTATGTTAATAATCGCAAAACTCAATGCTCCAAACATAAGTTAAACTAGAAGTTTGCTAATGTCTTTCTAATCACAATGAGCAATTTCAGCAATTATTTTTTGAATTATACCAAGAAATCATGTAACAAAAGATAGAGGATACAAAAGTCTCTACCCTCACAAGGAATGAGAAAAGAAAGACAGCAAGAAAAGGAAAATCAACACAATAACAAAAAGGGAAGAAAAAACTAAAGGGATAAAAAGAAAAAGTTAAATGAAAAATAAGAACAGAGAAGTGGAGGAGAGGTGGAGGGAAAGGAAGACCTGANGAGAGAAGATAAAGAAGTCAGCAAACACTGAGATCATCGCTTTCTAAAGAACACTGAAGGACAGCAAGGTGCCCACTGTGTGTTCTGTACTGGACCCTCCATGTGCTCAGTGAGGTCCTCCATTGACTCTCCTTCACATTTAAATCTACTAGGATATTTAGAAGGGCAGTCCTACGCTGGCTCCATTGGCTCTCCTTCACATTTAAATCTATTAGGATATTTAGAAGGGCAGTCCTA
>LZPO01087767.1:24128-41762 GCA_001675575.1 Neotoma lepida | reverse complement strand
CCCTTCAGAAAAGAGCAGGCCTCCCAGGGATATCAACCAAAGATGGCATAAAAAGATACAGTAAGACTAGGCACAAATTCTCATATCAGGGCTGAACAAGGCAACCGAGTAAGAGGAAAAGGGTCCCAGGAGCAGACAAAAGAGTCAGAGACACCACCACTCCCCTCTTTGAAGTCCCACAAAAATCTCAAGTTTAAACAACCACAACTAATATGCAGAGGACCTAGTGTAAAACCATTCAAACTGCATGATTGCTGCTTTAGTCTCTGTGAGCCCTTATGGGCTCTTAGTTGATTCTGTGGGCCATGTTCTCCTGGTATCCTCGACCTCTCTGGCTCCTTACAATGCTCCCCCACCTCTTTGGCAGGGTTCCTAGAGCTCCACATAATGTTTGGCTGTGGGTCTGTGCATCTGCTCCCATCAGCTGCTGGAGGAAGCCTTACTAATGATGATGGGGCTAGGCTGAGATGGCTGAGTGGTTAAGAGCACAGGCTGCTCTTTCAGAGGTGCTGAGTCTGCTCTTTCAGAGGTGCTGAGTTCAATTCCCAGCAACCATATGGTGGTTCACAACCACCTATAATGGAATTTGATCCCCTCATCTGGGAAGCAAGAGCATGTGTATATGACAGAAGAGTTTATGTATAAGATAGAACTTTCATAAAATAAATAAATATTTTAAAAATGCAAGTTTAATTGTTAAAGTTATCAGTCTTTATTTTAAAATATAAAGTAAATATGTTTTGTTTTTAAAAAACAATATCCACCTGGAAAAATACCACTGACAAGCATGGCCTCACTTTGTTTGTGAAAGAAAAACGCTTCCTTTGCCTTTAAACTATTTTTTCTTTAAATGACATTAGGCGGGTGGTGTAATGGAGTAAGGTCAAGAAGAAATGAAGAGGTGAAAAAACTTTGTTACAAATACTGTCCAAGTAACCCCTGGTTAACTTCTTACAATTCTAAGTACACATCAGAATAAAGAAATCCACTAAATGTGGAATGCCTAAATTATGTCACAATGTCAAAAGGAAAAACAATAAAAATGATAGAAATCCCCTTCAATGAGCCTCTGCCTAAAAGGGACTGGTGGCAGCTGTATATGCTAGGAAACCACCGCATCTTTGTTTTACAAATACCAAATTTCAGTACCCACCTCCCCCAGTTTAAGTACTAATCGTCCGTCATCTTTCGTCTACTCTCTAATTAGAAACCTAGAGAGTTTCAAAAAGTTCAAAAGGCGCTCATCTACAGAAGCTGCACTCCATCTGCAAAGNTCCTTCAAACTCCAAACGGTCAACCCCATTCCCTTTGTTATCACGAAGTAAATCTGCTTCCCATCACCAAACCCACCCACTTCGAAGTATCTAAGTTCAATTCGGCTCAAGGGTCTTGTTAAAGCTGAAAATGAGGAACTGTGTATACACTGCTATAGGGGGGGAAAAAGATTTGAAAATAGGGAGATAGAGTGAGCGGACTCCAGTTAGAATACTCGAAGCCAAGTTCCCAGAGCTCCTCTAGTGACCCTAGCAACAAGCTCCGGCGGCTCTAGCAACCGGACGCCAACCAGAAAGGGCCCCGACGCCGAGACCCCGCCCTGTCGCCCGCGCCTACCGCCTGTCACGCCGCTCCCGCGCTCGCGCCGCCCCAGGTGGGGCTTCAGTCCGGCCCTCTGAGCCAAAGCCAGCGGCTCCCGCAGCGGACAGCCGTGAGCCGGGAAACCCGCTTCCAGTAGCATACACATCCGGCGCCGCGAGGAGACGTCATAGGCGCGGCGCCCGCTCTAACCCAATCACAGGGAGGCCACAGAGGCGTTTGGGAGGTTGCCGGGCAACGACTTGGCATTCTAAAGGTTACTGTCCAGCAAAAGCTCCGGTAACAGTCTCAGGTGACAAAGGAGCCCCTGGAAGACAGACCTTAAAGGAAGTTTAAGTTTTAGTTTCCAGAGAAGATAAGCTGATTCTCTCTAGTTCTCCGGTCCGGCTTCTCTCTATCTATATGCTTATCTCGTCGCTTCTCAGGAACCTTTACAGTCCTCCAACTCTAGTGCCTTAGGTCCTGACCGCTATGTATTTCTTTTAGCTTCCTGTCAGGTATTACGATTCCATATGCTGTTTCATTTAACTGCAGAATACTTCCCTAAATTTGTAGCTGTAAACATACTCTTTTGTCTTTCGGATTACTTTCATGAAATTGGTGCTGGAGAAGAATGTACCTTTGCAATTCCATATGGCTATAGAACTACATCTTATCAAGAGAGACAAAGAGAAACAGAGAGACAGAAAAAGACAGAGAGAGAGAGGAGAGAGAGAGAGAGAGAGAGAGAGAGAGAGAGAGAGATTGACATAGAGACAGAGAAACACTTGGCTGTGGGCTTTTGAAAACCTCAAAGCCCAGTGACACACTTTCTCCAACAAGGCTACACCTCTTAATCCTAATCCTATCAAAGAGTTTTACTCCACTTTCTCCAGCAAAGCCACACCTCTTAATCCTAATCCTATCAAAGAGTTGTACTCCAAGGTGACTGAGCATTCAAATATATATATTGGGCCGTTCCTATTTAAAACACCACATATACCCAGGGGGCATATAGGGCTGGCTATACTCCCATGTGAAAGTCTCACCTCATTTTTGCCATGATAGAAATATCTGTGTCACCCTTAGCAAAATGTTTACCCTCCTGGTGATAATATGAGGAGGTACAATCCTGGGGAGATGATTAGTTCACAGTGGGGAGGGGGACTACCACCAATAGGATTTGTGCACATAAAACAGGCGAAAGACTGCTCATCTGTTCCCCCAAGGAAGGATGCTGTGAAATGGCACCATCTATAAAAGAGAAAATCCTCATCCAACAGAGAATTTATTGGCTCGTGCCTTAATTTGAGACTTCTTAGCCTGATAATGNGAACAAAAATAAAAAAGATGGGAAATAAATCTTCCATTTAAGAATTACCTAGTTTATGGTACCTTGTTAATAGCAGGTTGAACAGGCTGAGACACTTTCTATATGGCCATTCTAGGCCTAAAAATAAAAACCTCAAAGGCACTTGTTCTATATTACTGCATCATGTGGGTCTCCTATGCCTTTAAAAATAAGAACTCTCAAAATGACCTTATTGTAGTATGTGGGAACATATTATATGGCATTAAGAATGGCTAGTGGAAGTATGCCATGTTAAAAACACAGGATGATATTTTACTTATTATTGTGAATCACTTGTGATTTTTCTGGTTGATTAGGTTAATTATAAGTTAATCACCAGGCGTTTTTTGGATTTTAATAAACAGAATTTACTCAAATGTACCATCCATGATCAGGAAATTAATTACCAGGTATTTTTAAAGAAAGCCTTACAAAAACAAGCAAACAACAAACAAACAAAAAACATTCTTTGTATAAATTATAGGCAAACCAATCATCTCCCCTAACAATTCCCAAGCCCTATCTTTGGGAAATGTGATACAAAATGATCGCCACTCTTCCTGTCCAAAGCAGTTAGAAATAATAATCATAAATTAATTAAAAGTAAATTTGTACATATCAACAACTTAGCTATGAGAGAGATCTCTCAGATGATAGTAAAGGAAGTCAACAGAGATAACCAAATAGAGGCACAGTGTCCAATGGTTAAATAGCCCAAAACATATGGGAATGTTTACATTTTTCACAAAGCCACACTCTGAAAAAGTTATAAGAAATAGGTAAAATTAATTCTAATAATATACTTTTATTAGGATATAAAGTTTTATATGGGGAGCCAGGAGTATGGAGAAAATGATGAGGTGTAGAGGAGAATCAAACAAAACTACTGGTATTTGAAACGGCCATAAGGTAACTTGATCATTGGTAAGCTAATAAAAGCATACATAGTTTGAAAGCAGGTACCTGATATGGATGAATCAAGCCATTTCCAGAAGTCATAGGTTATTAAACAAAATTACAGTGCCATAAAGTTTATCTCACTAAGCATTGTAGAAAAGGGAAGACTTTTAGGCTTCCAAAGGATGCAGGTGATTGTCACTCTTGTTCACCAGAACTGGCTGGTATTGCCTTATTNCTTAAGATACCNTATATCTTGGTCACAGGACTTAAAAAAAACAAGCCAGAACTTGGCTACAGGCTTCCTTCCTGCTGGCTATCTTTAATGATGCCAGAATGTGTTATGTGGCCCATTTGGAGTGGGAGTGAGCATTATGCTCAACAACCTTATTTAGCTGTAGATCTGTGCAACACTGCCAACCAGCCATACACAATGGGCCTGCTGGTGCTTAAATGAGGAAATGTAGTCCTTCAGTGTGAAGGAGGTTTCCTAGCCTTATGTGGGCTTTAACTCACATGTTAGGGGGCTGTTATATCATGATTTCACAAAGAATTTGTACTGATTAAATGAGCTATACTGTTTTATTTTATGAATTTTAAGAATGAATTTCATAGACCATATAAGGGTGAGTTGTAGAAGGAAGTTTTTCTTTGGGATTGTTGTTGGGAACTTAAGACACATAAAGCAGGTGTGAATCCTCAAAAATGGGCTGTCATATAGTTGATAGTCTAGAGGCTTTTTATAAGACCTATGGTAGGTATGGTGGTGAGGCATGGGGAGACAAGCTGGTCAGTGCAGGTGGCCCATCCATGAGGTGTACAGATGCTTCTCATTCTTAGTTACATCTCCATGCATAACTTTGAGGCAGTGGAGCTTATTAAGGTTGAAAAAAAGGAAAGAAAGATAGCAAGAAATGAGAGCAGGATCCACAACCCAGTTTTAGTATTTCTGGCCAACAGAACCAAGGGCATTTCAGGTTTGGGACAATCCCTAAACTGTTCAACTAGTTTCTATCTCCTGTTTTCCTCAGTGTAATAGTGGCAAATCTGTTATGGGAGCAACTAAACACTTTATATTTGGATTTGATATCTGCTCCACAAGAGAAAATTAGTATCTGTTACTGTAAACTCTCTCAAAATCCTATGGCTGGGCAGGTCATAGAATCTAGGGGAGGCGGCTGCTTTTGCTTTACAAAATGAGCATGATGTGCCTAGCAAGATGCATTATAAATAACTATATTTATATCTAAAGAGTAATTTTGCTGTCATTTTGGCTCAAAGTGTCTTTTCATTGTGGCCAGATGTTGTTCAAGGTATGCAGAATAAATGACTATTGAATGCCCAGCCATAAAAATGACAGTGCTCAGGGAACATCATGGTAAGGAGAGCAGAAATAATTTAAAAGCTTCAAGAAAGGAAAAAGGATCTGTGTAATCAGCTGTTTCAAGTTCCTGCCATAAGGGACTGTAACTTTAAATTGTGAGTCAAATAAACCCCTTTCCTGTATGTTGCTTTTATTGGGGGATTTTTATTACAGCAACAGGAAAGGAAACTAAAACTCAGCAAATTTCAAGCATACAGTCCAGTGTTATTAACCAGAGTTGTCATAATTCAGCTCTCAGTGTATGAAGTGCATGATGCACAAGTATGAGAGGCCAGTGTCCAGATGATCAGAACCAAAGTAAAGCTAGATATTGTAGCACCCTTCTGCATTCTCAATGTTTCTATGGCATTATGGTAGAGAGACACTGGAGAATCCCCAGTGGAAAACCCCCAGGCAAGCTAGCCAGATATACACAGTGGTAAACAAGAAATGCTGTCTCAAACAAAGTGAAAGTTGAGGCCCAGAACTCAAGTCTGCTGTCTGACTTCTGTGTAGGCATCATGACGGAACCTTGCCCATATATATGAATATGCAAGCATGTACAAGTATAAGAATAAAATTGATTTAGGGCCGGGCGGTGGTGGCACACGCCTGTATTCCCAGCACTCGCGAGGCAGAGGCAGGCGGATCTCTGTGAGTTCAAGGCCAGCCTGGGCTACCAAGTGAGTTCCAGGAAAGGCGCCGCCAAAGCTACACAGAGAAACCCTGTCTCGAAAAACCAAAAAAAAAAATTGATTTAGGTTCCTAGGAATCAATATAAGAGAGAACAGACCCTTCGGTGGGAAGGCTATGCTCTATAAATATATCTCCTCATTCAAGCAAACCCCACAATAGGCACAGAATATTTTTTGTTAACCCATATTAAAACATACTACGTATTTGAAGCAAAAAACCTGAATATACAATGAACAGTTTTTGAACTAACTAATTAATAACTTTCATGAGAAGGAAAATAAACTCATTGCTCACTTAACCAGGCAATTGGATCTCAAAGCTGCTTGAGCAGAAGGCAGTTTATGCTGTTCATGAAGCAAATTGAATAATAATATCCTGGAACTGTGTTGTGTTGGCTTTGCTTATCAGTGTAACAAATATCCATACTTAAAGGGTAATCAAATGTGCATTTATTCTGCAGTTCTAAAACCTGAGTCTGATAAAGCTACAATAAAGGTGACTATAAGGCTATGCTTCTTTCTAGAAGCTCTATAAGGTTTATTCCNAGAGTGAAAATTTTGTTTGGCATGATTGACATCACAAGGCCCCTCTCCTCTTACTAGCTTTAAGCTGAGGTCCTTTGCCAAATTGTAGAAACTATTTTACTCTTACATTGCTTCTAATGACTCATGTATTATATTAGTTTCAAACAGTAGTCTAGTTTTTTCCTATAAAAAAAGTGCCTAAAGTTTCATAACTGATAAAAGAAAGATACTTATTTTGCTCACAGTCTGAAAGGCCACCCTGTAAAGGGCAACTATAGCTGTGTCATAGTTTGAGGAGCTACATCATGGCAGCAGGGCACACAAAAGGAAGAAATCACACAAACGTGTGCCTCCATCATGGTAGCTAGCTCCATACTCTCCAGAGGGGAGAATAAAAAGCTCTCCATTCTGGAACCTAATCAAATAAGGGAGGAAATATTAAGGTAAGAGTCAGAAAATGGAAGAGTCAGACACTACTTAAAGCTGTCAAACTCAAATGCAGTAATCACATGTTCAGACAGGATGCCAGGAAGGGAATGAGAGATTCAATAATTGTCTTCCACTAAGCCCCTCCCATTCTCAGTATTAGCACAATAGGGATCATTCTTCTTACATTGGAAGTTAGTGGAATCTTTTCATATCTAACCACAGTAGAGTAGACCTCTCCATAATCTATTACTTATTATATAAATATATGCTGTATATTTATTATATAAATATGCACTATAATTATTATAATATTATTAGTATATTTGTCCAATTTCAAAATCCTTAACCCTTAATACATTTTCCAACTCCTTTTGTGGACTTGAGAAAGATAGAACTGTAGGTAAACGTGCTTGAGGCCAAGCCTGACAATCTGCATTCAATCCCCAAGACATACATAATGGACGAAGAGAAACAATTCCCATGAAGTTGTCTTCTGACTTTTGCACTGTGGTGTCCACAAACAAGAGAAAGAAAGGAAGGAAGGAAGGAAGGAAGGAAGGAAGGAAGGAAGGAAGGAAGAAAAGAAAGAAAGAAAGAAAGAAAGAAAGAAAGAAAGAAAGAAAGAGGAAAGAGAGAAGTAAAGAAATAACATAGTTTCCTATAATAGCATTCACTTCAGAGTTCCATCTTTGAATAATCAATGTGTGATCTAATAACATCATAGAACTGCTTAAATAGAATTTGTTGAGAATGAAAAAATCTGTTTTGTTTTTATAGAATACAATTCTTTCTAGGTCAGGAACAAGCATAAGTGCTCTGAGCATACCAAGATGAATTACAGAATGTTCCTATCCACAAAGAGCCAACAACAAATTAATATGTCACAAATAACTATAACTCAATGAGATAAGCTCTCCAATGGAAGCATTGTACCATTCTCCTTCTGAGTCATGTGAAAAGCTCTGATGCATTGCCTTTCAAACTTGGACATGAATGGTAAGTAGTTTTTTTCAGGATAAGAAGAATTTGAACCTAGCCTTTAACAGCTGAGCCATCAGGGTAGGCAGGGGGAGGAATTGGAGGAGAGGAGGGAGGGGAAACTGTGGTCAGGATGTAAAGTAAATGAAAGAAATAATTAACAAAAAAGAAGAATCTGATGAATTTAATTGCAAGATTGAATATGGCTATCTAACCTTGAGCCTCTAAAACACCACCAACATTGTAGTACATTAATGCATCATTCCCAGAAAGGAAGGAAAAGCAGGGGAAGGGACAGCAGCAGCAACACAGGTTTGTATGACATCATTGATGACTGACCTATCAGAACTCAAGAATGAATCCTCAAGCATTGTGAGGGTTAATCTTCATCTTCAGCCTGACAGGATTTAGAAACACCATGGAAACACACGATTGCGTGTATATATGAGGGTGTTCCCAGAAAGTTTTCCTGAATGTAAATTGAATCATCCACAAGCTGGGGTCATGAACTGAATAAAAAGTGAGTTGAGTGCTAGCATTCACCAGTCTCTCCGCTTCCTGACTATGGATGAAATATAATCATCTGACTCACACTCCTACTACCATGACTTTCACGAGCCAAAATAAACCCTTCCTTAGGTTACTTCTGTCTAGTATATTATCATAATTAAGATAAATGATAAATATACATCTTCTGCCTATGAAAACACAAAGTGACCACTCTCCAGAAGACTAAGGGCCAACAGGTGCAGATCATTTAAGGAGACTAAGGCAAAAACTGTCAACAAAGTTGGAGATGCAAAACTTTGACTTCCTTTACTGAATGACATGTGGAAAAATTCTCTGATGCTCTGGGAGAAGTCTACAGGATTTTTCTCCTATGAAGGTTATGTGATACTAAGGACAGCTAAGAATATGTCTGCCATCCAGAGGGGAAGGTAATCTGAGACTACTGGTCCTCACACCTTGTCTTAAGCTCTGACAGCAACAGTCAGGCCAATTGTCTCTGAATGGGAGCATCAGCAATGCTTCACATGAAAACTATCCAAAATATCCAGGAACTAGTGTTCCAGTGAATTCAAAGCTAGGAAGCCTGCTTCTTATACTTTCAGTGGCCCCCAAAGGTTTTTGTTCTTCTTGATTGCTAACAAACTCAAAAGCTTTGCTCCTTTTGCTTCTCACAGGCTGGGGTCATGGACTGTGTAAGTAGGGAATGGTAGCTCAGAGGAAGTATGCATCCATCATTTCCTGCCTCTTGATTTTGAATGTGATGTAATGTGATCAGCTGTCTTAAGCTCCTGCCACCCCAACATTCAACAATAGTGGACATTATACTTTAAACATGAGTCAGAATAAGCCCTTTCTCTCTTAAGTGGCTTTGGTTAGGGTATTTTATCACAGCAAGAGGAGAAACCAAGGCAACCTGCATCTTTGAAAGACCTTGGTGATATTTTCCAGAGTATTTTGGGAAAAGATACTCTAAAATGGAGAGCCTGGTTTATGGGATTTAGGTATGACAGACCCAGTTAACTAAGAAAAACAATAAATAACTTCAACTATTTATTATTCTTGAATATTACACAGATATTATAAAACTGGATGAGAAAGGAATATTTTAATCTTGAATGACAGTGTGACCTACTTTGAGGGAGAAAATAAATTGTTGAGCATTGAATGTGGTCTATTAGTAAACTAAAGAAAATGAAACTATGGTCTACTGTGTGTGGGGGGGTGTAGAGGTATCCAGACATTTCAATATTTATAACCAACTACTTCTACCAGATTAAACATGGGGAAATATATAGGCTAAATCTTCTTCACCAAAAGTACATTATGACATGGATAAAAAAAACAAATATTCTCTGTGCCCCAGTTGCTAGCTAGCAGGGAAGACTCCTGTGGCCAGGTTCCCCCAAGACCCACGCCCTACTCCAAACCTACCCATCCCTCTATGACCACAGTGGCTTCCTGAGACACAGAATCCACCAGCTCTCATTGGACCAAGAGGAGAGCGACTCTTCTCCCACCCAGAGTCCTGCCTCTAGGATCTAGGCTCTAAGACACGACAAGTCCCTGGGAACCCCCACCCATCTCTGCCCAAGTTGCTGGCCAGCAGGCAAGACTCCTGCAGGCAGGCTCCCCTACCTAAACTCCCCATCAGACCCTGCATGGGACCCTACAGGACCCATGTGCTAACCCAAACCTACATATTCCCCTGCAACCTTAGTGGCTTCCTGAGACACAGAATCCCCCAGCTCTCATTGGACCAAGAGCTCTCATTGGACCAAGAGAGGCTTCCTGAGACACAGAATCCACCAGCTAAAATTAGACCAAGAGCTATGATTGAACCCAGAGTGGCCCCTGAGACACAGACACAGCAAGTGCAGATTGGACTAAGAGCAGCTAACTCAGACACAGGCACCTCTTTCACCTACTGGAGGAAGAGATGGGTAGATGCCAGTGCAAAAATAATACAACATAAAGACCAATATGGCATCACCATAACCTAGCATTTCTACAATAGCAAGGCCTAAACATCACAATGTAGAAGAAGTAAAAAAAAAGCAGCATTAAAAATAACTTTATGAAGTTAAAATAGACATGTGGACAAATGGAATCGAATTGAAGACCCTGCTTGGTATTGGCATAAAAATCTACAGGTGGACAAATGGAATCGAATTGAAGACCCTGAAATTAACCCACACACTATGAACACCTGATTTTTGACAAAGAAGCCAAAACTATACAATGAAAAAAAAGAAAGCATCTTTAGCAAATAGTGCTGGCATAACTGGATGTCAACATGCAGATAGATTATTGCAAATAGATCCATATCTATTGCTATGCACAAAACTCAGTCCAAGTGGATCAAAGACCTCAATATAAAACCAGTTACACTGAACCTGATAGAAGAGAAAGTAGGAAGTAGTCTTGAAGGTATTAGCACAGGAGACTACTTCCTAAATATAACACCAGTAGCACAGTAACTGAGAGCAAAAATTAATAAATATGACCTTTTGACTGAGAAGTTCTGTAAAGCAAAGGACACAGTAAATAAGACAAAAGAACAGCCTACAGAAAGGGAAAAGATCTTCATCAACCCCACATCTGACAGAGGCCTGATAGCCAAAATATATAAAGAATTCAAGAAACTAGACATCAAAACAATGAACAATCCAATTAAAAAATGAGCTACTGAGCTAAACAGAGAATTCTTAACAGAAGAATCTCAAATGACTGAAAGACATTTAAGGAACTGCTCAACATCCTTTAGTCACCAGGGAAATGCAAATAAAAAAGATTCTGAGATACCATCTTACAACTGTCAGAATGACTATAATCAAAAATATTGATGACAGCTTATGTTGGAGAGGATGTGGAGCAAGGGGAACACTCCTCCACTGTTGGTGGGAGTGCAAACTTTTACAGCCACTTTGGAAATCAGTATGGCAGTTTCTCAGAAAATTGGGAATCAATCTTCCTCAGGACCCAGCTATACCACTCTTGGGCATATATCCAAGGAATGCTCAATCATACCACAAGGACACATGCTCAACTATGTTCATAACAGCATTATTTGTAATAGCCAGAACCTGGAAACAACCTAGATGCCCCTCAACCAAAGAATGGATTAAGGAAATGTGGTACATATACACAATAGAATACTACTCAGTAATGAAAAACAATGACCTTATGAAATTTGCAGGCAAATGGATGGAACTAGAAAATATCATCCTGAGTGAGGTAACTCAGACTCAGAAGGACAAACATGGTATGTACTCACTCATAAATGGATACTTGATGTAAAGCAAAAGATAATCCATAGCTCCAGAGAAGCTAGCTAACAAGGAGGACCCAAAGAGGGACACATGGTTTACCCTGGGATGGGGAAATAGATGAGATCTCCATGAGTAAACTGGAATGAAGGGTGGGNAATGGAGGGTAGTGAATGGGGGATGAGAACATAAAGGAATGGGATGGTCCAGCTGGAACAGGGATGGAGTGGGAGAGCAATGAAAGAGATATCATGATAAGGGGAGACATCATGGGGATAGGGAGAAACCTGGTGCTAGGGAAGTTCTCAGAATTCTGCAAGGATGACCTCAACTTAGACTACTAGCAATAGTGGAGATGGTGCCTGAACTGGGTTACCCCAGCAATCAGATCAGTGAATACCATAACTGTCATCATAAAGCCTTTCTCCAGTAACTGATGGAAGCCGATGCAGAGATCCACAGCCAAACACCAGGCCGAGCTCCATGAGTCTAGTCGAAAAGAGAGAAGAGGGATTCTATGAGCAAGGGCATCAAGATCATGATGGGAAAACCTACAGAGACAACCAAACCAAACTAGTTGGAACTCATGAAATTTAGATCGACAGCTGTGGAGCCTGCATGGGACTGGACTAGGCCCTCTGCATAGCGAGACTGTTGTTTAGCTTGATCTGCTTAAGGAGCCCCCTAGCAGTAGGAGCAGAATCTATCCCTGGTGCATGAGCTGGCTTTTTGGAGCCCACTGTCTATGATATGACACCTCACACAGTCATGAGGCAGAGGAAGGGGCATGGACCTGCCTCTACAAAATGTACTTCCCTAAGGGAGGACTTACCTTCTTGTAGGAGGGAATGGGAAGGTGGGTTGGGAGGGGGAAGCTGGAGGGACGAGAGGAGGGAAGAGGGGGATCTTTGATTGGTATGTAAAATGAATAAAAAGTTTTTCTTCATAAAAAAATGAAACAGATATTCAAGAGAAGTCTTGAAAATATTCCTAACTTGAGTAACTTTCTCTCATAAGTGAATACACTAGAGTAAATTGTATGTGAAGAAATACAATAAGTGCTTGGAAATTTCCCAATTTAATTATATGAGTTTTCAAATACAACTATTATAGAGAANCATAAGTGAAACATAATTCAGATTGTACTACAGATACTAATCATTTATGTTAAAAATAATACTTACCTTACACACTTTAACTTTTAGAGTTTGAAATTTTTCTCCAAATAGTATAGACCCATTATCTTAATGCTGAGGAAAATGTAGGCCAGAAAGTACTAACAACTAATTCAAAAGGAACAATGAAACTGATGTGCAAGAACAAGATAGCAACAGGGTATTACATATTTATTTCTAATTAACATTAGAAACAAATTGGTANTACCAAACCTAGAATCTTTTGCTACTAGCTACGTACATAAAACCATCATAAAAACCTAGTGGCATACAAAGTGCAGTGTAAACTGTATGATCTAAACAGTAGCAAAAACACTGTTGGGTCTTAATTAAATTTATAAAAAATAACAACCTGACAAAAATAAACTATTGGCATAAAACTGTGATGACTTATTGGTCCCCACAATTCTGTGCCTCAAGATTTGGGCTGGATTTAGTGGTGCTCTTCTTGCCCACAGGACATCAGATGAGTTTTTTCACTTGGTTGCATTAGGTTCAAAGCTGGTTGCCTGGGTGCTATTCCATGTGTCACATCACATGCTGGGTTTGGGGCTCCTCACAGCAGGTGCTCCTGGGATAGTAAATCTTCTGACATGGTGACTGACTTCCAAGAAAAATTTTTCACAAAGGATATCCATCAATGTCTTAAACCTCTTAACAAGCCTCTTGCTTTTTTCTAACATTATACTGTGCAAAGTGAGTCATATCCTAAGTTCAGAATCACAAATGCATGACTATTAGAGCATCATTGTTTGACACAAGGCATCTGACTGTGAAACAGTGCATTTTTTTTTATGAAACAAGTTGTAAATGGTGAGTGTGACTTTTAAGTGTGACTATTAAGCAACCAGGTATACCTAAAAGAACAAATGTATCTGTCCTGGGTATTTCAGTTCATGAACAGAAAGACTATAGTCTGTAGGCCAAATTTGTTCAGCTAATTGTTTGTCTATAGCTCACCAGCTAAGTGTAGATGCTTCCTAAGATAATGAGAAGATGCTGGGCTCTGGTGGCACACGTCTTTAATCATGGCACTTGGCAGACAAGTGAATCTCTGCGTTTGAGGCCAGTTTAGTCTACAGAGTGAGTTTCTGGATAGCCAGAGCTACACAGAGTTGACTGATCCCAGGAAAACACAGTTAGCTCTCAGTATTCACAGACNTACATGAACACTGAATTAGTGATTGGGAAATAGAACAGATATACATTCCTACACAATGTATCTATATCTCACACAGGTTGCAATTTAAAGTCCTAAATGTCATTCCCCTATCAGATCCTATTCTTATCCTATAGATGAGCATCAGTGGCTTGCTTGTAGTTCCTGCACAGGTAGAGACTAGAATTGGGATTCAAATCCTCCCCAAGTGCCCTCAGAGATGGAAGATTTTGTTCTATGCTGCACTGCTCCCTCAGTTGCTATGGTCTGGCCATGTCTATGTAACACATAAAACAAGGTGGCAGAATGTCACCTTGTGCAGTTTCAACTGGGCATGTGTATGTCACACAATTCAAACTTTCTGCTGGTCTATGCAAATTAGTGAATGAATACAAATGTGCTATGAGTGTTCCTTTTGGAGTTAAGAAGACAATTTAGTGAACAGATGAGTTGGCAAGCACAGTGCAGGTGAATAATGAATATTGACTTTATTATAAAAGGCAAAGTTCTGAGAGCATGCACTTGATACCTGAAAATGCTGCAGTCATGCTAACGAATCTAATGAGATCAGCTAGTTGTTCCTAACTGCTCTAGAGAAAGTCGGGAAATAAGAAGTGAGCCAAATCTTTAGTTTATCAATTCAAGTGACACATAAATAACCTGAAATCATCTGTCTTTCTTAACAAAGAAGTCCTTATTTTCTGTATCTAAAGGGCTGAGATTTCTAAAAATCCAAACTGCAAATAGGTGAACTCGAAAGGATATTAAAATTCCAATCGTTCAGGGTATCTGCCATAAACATGATGGTATTGACTGAAAACAAGTGGGAGCTGGGTATAGTGGTGCAAAACCCAGCACTAGATATGTTAATACAGAAAGAAGGATTGAGAGTTCCAGGCCAGCCTGGGATATATGATGAGGCTGTCTTAAAACAAGAAAAGAATAGGGACTTAATAAACGGACTGGTTCATCCTGATGTTGACAGATATCAAAAACCTAAATTTGCCAAATGAAACAGCATTTCACCCCCACCTGAGAAGATGGGCCATAATTTACCTGAGGAAAATTCTCTGAAGAAGCTACCTGTCTAGTAAGCTACCTGTCAAGTTTCCTCCACTCTCCTTAAAAACTCCACTTCCCTTCTCTGTTTCTAAGCCAAAGACTAGACAGAGGTCCCAACAGGTACACACAGATAAGGCAGGAAATACTATCCATGAGGAGTTAGTTGTGCCACTCACCAAAGACATGCATGAGCTTTCCCATTTTCATTGGCAAAAGTCTAAGGATTGTGTGTGGGAATGGATACTCAGGGTGCAGAATAATGGTGGAATGAGCGTAATGTTGGACCAGNCTGAATTTATTGATGTGGGTATACTAGATTGAGATCTAGACTTGGAGTATGAAGTGTTAGAAGACTCCTCAGTTGGAATTTTTCCAGGTTGTTTGAAACATAGACTTTTAAATATATTAAATGAAGTTGAAATACCAGAACTGCTTTGATATGCTGTAAATAAAGTAACTAAAGATAGTAATATCAGATGTGGTGATTATATTGTGTTCCCCAAAATAGTGTGTACCCTAATAAAACTTATTTGGGGTCAGAGAACAGAACAGCCACTAGATTAAACATAGAGGATAGGCAGTGGTAGCATATGCCTTTAATCCTAGCATTCCAGAGGCAGAGATCCATCCAGAGCTCTGTGAGTTCAAGGCTACACTGTAAACAGCCAGGCATGGTGGCACACACCTTTAATCCCAGGAAGTAATGGCTGGAAGCAGAAAGGTATATAAGGCGTGAGAACCAGAAACTAGAGGCCTCTTAAGCTTTCAGGCTTTGAGCAGCAGTTGAGCTGAGATTCATTCGGGAGAGGACTCAGAAGCCTGCAGTCTGAGGAAACAAGATCAGCTGAGGAGTTGGCAAGGTGAGGTNGGCTGTGGCTTGTTCTGTCTCTCTGATCATTCAGAATTTACCTCAATACCTGGCCTGGTGTTTTCAATTAATAAGACCCTTTAAGATTCATTTACAATCGGAAGCCTCTGACTACCTCATTCTACAGTATTTGTAATACAACAGATTTATTTACCCTGCAAGATCTGATCCACTCCACCCTTGGAAAAGACATATTTCACCACCACAACTGGGAGAAATAAACTTGAGGCCAGAATCCCAGGGTCCTTGAAGAACATTGTAGTCAATTCTTNCTGTAAGTCAGAAATGATGAAGGAGACCCCTATCACTGATTTTCGGTCTGAAGATGTGATGAAAATAAATGAATCCCAGAATTCCAGGGCCAAGAGATAAGAATCACCAAAGACAGGATGGTATGATTAACATAATGGATGGCTTAACTTGAGGAGTGATGAGAACAGTATGACTCACTGACACCTCTGATATTGGCTAACTACTCATGGTGTCCCTAGCCAAGAAATAGATGGGAAGTCTATTAAATTCTTACCTATATGTGTTACTAGTAAAGCTTATAGGCCTGGTAACACAAAACCAAATATAAATCACCCAAAACAAGACAGTACCAGAGTACCAGTCAAGTCTCAAAGTCTGAACCAGTTCACAAACCGAGAGCTCCTTAAAGAGACAGAGCTTGACTTCCTTAGATGAAGGACCTTGATAGCTGGGCTGTGTGCATGTATGTGTGTTAATCTCCCTTTGAACCCAGAGAGAATAATGGCTTTTTGAGGAGGTGACTATGCCATGGGAATCAGGCAATAATGACAGTTTTCATAAATTACTGGACATTGGATTTGAACTGACACTAATTCCAGGAAATTTAAATGTCACTGTGGTTCACTAAGTTAGATGGGGGCTAATGAAGGTCATGGGACCCATGAGATCCCACAGCAGCTCCATTGAATCCTTGAAGCTATGCCAGGGATTTTGCTCCATTTCTTAGATGAATAACTGTGGAATAAAGGCTATTACAGTAGAAAAGGCCTAGTGGAAGCCACCAGAACAAGCTTTACCTAGGAGAATGGTGAGCCAAATTCAATTATGTATTCTAGGAAGGATATCAGAGATAAATGTCAAGAGAAAGATTTAGATTATGTTTGTAAATTTGTATTTAAATTGCAGGGGTATGAAATAGCANGGGTGGTAAATCCTAAGACATCTCCACTTGACTCACCTATTTAATGGAGAAAGTAATCTTGAAGAACAGCCACAAATGTCATAAGCATAANGGAGTCACCCCAATGGTAGCCGCAGCAGCAGGTGTGGTTTCATTGTTTGAGAAAATGGACACCACCACTGCTCCTGTATCTGCTCCTGATCTGGAAAACTCTTTTCTCCTCTACCTCTGCTAATAAAGAGTACCAAAAGCAATTCAGCTCTAGCTAGCAAAACCAGGAGTGCACTTTGCCATCCTACTTCTCAGGTGGGTCAACTCTCCAGGCCTGTAGTCACATTTCAGTTTGCAGAGACAAAGTCTCTCCCTTATACCAGTCTACTGCACTGATGACATAGAAACTGGACCTAGTGAGCAAGTAGTAGTAATGATGCTGGACCCAACGCTAAGACACCTTCCTGTCAGGATACGGGGAACAGATGCAGCCAAACTTTAAAGATCTTGACCTTGGCAAAATATCTAGGAACACAGTTTTCAGTTTGTAGAATATCTCTTTTCAGGTGACATGTAGCTTGTTGCAATTTGTCCCACCTACCTTCAAAGGGGAGGGACTTACAATATTCAGTGGAGTTTT
>LZPO01087767.1:7889-18319 GCA_001675575.1 Neotoma lepida | reverse complement strand
AGAATTGACCCACTTGGGTAATTGCTATTCTGATGAACCCTAACCCCTAGCTTCCTTCTCTACTCCCCCATTTCCCTGAACAAGTTCACTCTATCATCTCCTCTACCAAAATATCCACAAGGTATATTTTTCTTCTCATTGTATGGCAGTAATCCCATCTAACATATCAAATAGAATACAAAGTGNTGTGTGTCTGTTGTAAATTTTCCCGGCACAATTCCCAGAATCATTACTTAGTGTCCTTTTTCCAAACGCTACTTACTTACTTTTTAGTAAAAGCTTTTGAGCCTTGGTTCTTATTCATCATCCTTTAAATCATAACTTCTCTAATCAAATACTTAAAGACAGTCATTAAAAGGACATTTAGTTGGTTTCACGTCCTTGCTGATGGAATTGCAGTTGTTTAGAGCCATTAAATACAGAATGCCCCAGAGGGTTCCTATGAAATTGGCCAGATAAAACAAAGATGTCAGGCTAAATGTAAATATCAGAGATACATAAGCACTTCCTCCTCTTCAATATAANTATTTCTCCTGCAATATGTGAGATANAGTTATAAGTTAAAAACTTGCTGTTTCTCTGAAATTCAGATTTAACCAGGTGACTTGGACTTGTATTTGCAAACTTCCACAGTCCTACAAATCTATTTACCAAGGTTTGTGACTTTATTGGCTCCTTTAGTAACGAAGTCTTTTAAAATGGCTCTTCTAATGCAGCAATGCTTGTGGAATAATTCAGATCCGTTGGGATGCTCGCCTCAGTGAAAATAATGCAGATGTTGAACTCTAGCTTAAAATGTGAACCCAAGACATCCTGAAAGGCAGCTTTTCTGTATGAACCATTTGCCAGATGCAGAGTTGCTCTTTCCTTTGCACTCCTACTGTGGCTAAATCTCAGCTCTCTTCTTCTTCATCACAACTCCCTTAGGGAAGCCCACCCATTCCCCTTCTGCTTGACGGTCAATGGGAAGTGGCATGTGAAGAAAACAACTTCTTAGCCGTGTCACAGATGCTCAGTGAACCAGAATGGGGCTCAGCTGATCTGATTACCTGAGTTTTCTCTTGATTAATTCTGAATGACACAGAGAAATCAATCACAAGGGCAGCCAAAATAATCATCAAGTCAGTTGATGCAGTTACACAAACTTGACCTTTACCTCCTCAATCTATGCTTTTTGTTAGGAGATTTCAACAGATAGGAGGGAAAAAACCATCATGGCGGTATGTTCCTCCTCAGAATACGCTTCCTTAAAACCACTTTTTTTTTTTTCTTTTACAGATTGTACTAAATACAATTTACTAGCCTTAGGAATACTTGCTTTGCCGTTTTCCTCCTTACTTAGTCTTTCTACTAAAATAGACAGCCGGCTATAAAAAACTTAATCAAATAAAATGTCTACTCTGCACTGGGTATCAACACTAAACACTGCACACATGGTAGTTATGTCTCAAACCCTTCAAAGATATTCTAACATAGACTAATGATTTGTTCAGTGAAGAACATGCTCTTGAAAATAAAACTACTTACTTTTTGACTTTTTGTAGCTTAGGGCACTGTGGTAGAAGTTTCTCTTCTAGGTAAAAGCCTCTTTGCTTGCACCAATGTAAACATCTCTCAGAAAATTTGAAGAATTCTTAATTAGCACTAATTTATTAATTCGTGGGAGAGTGAGTGGAAATTCTTCAGGTTAATGGATATTACTACTGGATGGGTTGCAAACACTAAAATGGAGAGAGCAGTACAAGAAAGAGAGGAAGATGTACAAAGCAATAATGACATCATGGCCTGTTACGGATGGGAAATGAAGGACACAGAGAATGATTTGATCAATTTTTTTTTAATTGGACTCATATGATAGTTCCTCAGTTGCCCAGCACTTTATTTCCTGAGGCCTGTTTCAAAACTCTGATACAATAACTGTGTTTTGTTTTCAGTCTTTACTCTTGTAGTAATTTATTAAATAGTAACAGGNAGGTTATTANAGAAGTTGAAATATTTTAATATCTCCCTCCTGGAGCACCNTCAGAGGACCTAGCATCAGACATGATACATATTTGAGTGAATGATGTGTGTCCCACATCCCAAAGCAAACCTCTTTCCTGGAATTATCATATGAGTCTGTCACCTGACAGAAAGGGCATTCTCATCATAGAAAACCACAAAGGGAGAGCACTGGATGTGTCAGAGAGGCATGGGGCCAATGGCCTCTTTCTAAAGCCCAGACATTGGAGGAGGCTTGAGCACCAGGTGTGAAGCAAGGAGAAGAATAAGGACAGNGAAGTGAGGAAGACATTGATGCTTCACTATGAAGTACTGATAAATCATTCAAGACCATCTAGGGGTAGAGCCTGAGGACTTTATATAGGCTGCTCAAGTAATGCTCTCCAATTCTTTTGCAAATGGAGAGAGAGTAGGCAGTATTTATAGATTAACAGTGAAAACTAAGATCCTTCAGGGGTGTCAGTAATAGCAAAAGGGGAAAGAGGTTTGCTTTGGGATGTGGGACACACATAATTCACTCAAATATGTATCATGTCTGATGCTAGGTCCTCTGATGGTGCTCCAGGAGGGAGATATTAAAATATTTCAACTTCTGTAATAACCTTCCTGCTACTATTTAATAAATTACTACAAGAGTAAAGACTGAAAACAAAACACAGTTATTGTACCNGAGTTTTGAAACAGGCCTCAGGAAATAAAGTGCTGGGCAACTGAGGAAGACAATTCAGCATTGATCTGCACACATATACACTATACTCATACCAACATGAACACCTGTGTTCACATACACACGAACACACACACACACACACACACACTCACACTCACTCACTAGAACATATTGAAAGGACTGTATTCCTTCCCACAGATCTAGTTAATCATCTCCTTTCCATCCAATTACACCTGACAGAGAGTTACCTGCTTTGTTTGGCTTCTACATCTGTACCAGCTTGAAAGGTATAGGTGGCCAATTATATCTTCCTCAGGCTACATGTGGAATAATATATTTGCAGGTGGCAGGAATAAAAACATAGTTATCTCCAAAGGGGCAAAATAGTTTTGGGTGTTTGTTTGTTTGTTTGTTTGTTTGTTGTTTGTCATTTCTGCCATGTCTGGAGTGATGACTAAAGTTCTAAGATCAGGGTCAGGAAGTGGACACAGGACCTCATCTCTAACCAGGAAGCTATCAACAATTGACATCCACTTGCAAAGAAAAAAAATATTTTTTTCCAATGGAGTTTNATTGAGTACATTAACCACACTTAAAGGCAGGTCCCATGTCCAGCAGTAGATGGCCAACACAAAAGGAATTCAATGGTATTTTGGTAGACTTTGGTCTCATATGACTTTCTTTTGTCATTATTTTTTCTTATTGGCTTTTTTTTTCTTGTATATTATGTTTCCCAATTTCATGTTCTTATGGGTTTTGTTTGGTGTCTGTATATGTGTGTGTGTGTCTGTGTGTGTGTGTGTGTGTATTTCCTGTCCTTTTTCTTTGCTTTTAAAAAACATTCTGGTATTTTTTTGTTTGTGTTTGTGTTTTAGGGCAAGTGTTGGGTAGGTGGGTGGGGAGGTGGGATGGGTCTGGGAAAAGTATGGAGAGAGAAAACTGTGATCATAATATATTGTATGAAAAATTATCTTCAATAAATGTATATAAATTATATAAGTTGATTATATATTANATAAACAACACAGCATTTTCTAGTGCCCAACCCCTAAATAGGACACACTGCTCTGGGAACCCACAGGGTTTTTGAAATATAAGCTAAAGAAGAAGAAGAAGAGGAGAAGGAGGAAGAGGAAGAAGAAAATTGTTCTCTCAAGTGGTTAGTGCATAGGATGAATGTGAAGTGTGGGGACCTCAAGACAGAAATGGCTTAAATCTGAGCACCAATGTTAACAGATTTATTGCAACAGAGAAGCAGGCCTTCTGCTATATGTTGCTTATGCCTACTGGACACAGATCAGTCTGGCCAAAGTATAGGAGGAAGGGAATTGTGAACAGTCAGAATAGAAAACCAAGAAAGTTTAAGATCTTTCCTAAGTGGAGTAAGCAGGCCACTCCCAGTGGACCATGCCTTCCTGTTGTCAGGCTGATGTGCTGTACTGGAAGGTTGTTTATCTTTAAGAAAATGTATCTATATCTTTTTACTTGACAACTACAATATAATCTGTCTGGGAGTTGTTTATCATTTAAGAAAGGGTGAAAAAAAGTCCTCTCTCATAAAGCGTTCAAATCCGTGAGCAGAAATGATGATAACATCACGAGAGGCATCATAATTTATCTGGAGCATGTAAATCACCAAAGGCCTCCTCTGAGGATGCTTGCTAAAATGATGAATAGCTCTGCAGGTTGGAAGAGCAACCCTGAGGAATTCACCAGCCAGACTTTGACAGGAGAGCTGCCTCCCAGTCTCTCCAAGCTGGGAAGAAGGAAAGACTTAACAGATTTGAAAATCCAGTTTTGAAACCATGTGGTAAAGCATTCCTCTCAAAACTTCATCTGCATAGTATGGTAAAGGTTGGAACAGATCAAGACAGTTGCTGGTATGGGCTGTGCTGGCTTACCAAACTGTATTTTTGCCTGATTTTTCCTGCTGTTTCTCAGCTTTCTTTCTTTGCCAGTATGACTCTACTTAAAGCCAAATAACTCAGCATCTTCCAAGACAAAAGATTTCTAACTTGTCCCTTGCTAGCTCTTGCATACACTAAAAGTGAAAGTGCTGGGAAATGGGAAGTCTTGTACTATGTGCTTCTTTTCAGAAAACCNAGCATTTGCAGTAAAAGATAGATAGGTATCAGTTTACTGAGATTTCCATGTATCCTTCTGTACAAGTTTGTATCAGAAAATTCTATTTAGTTGGAGCAACTCTTGTGGACTGAATATTTGTATCTTTTAAAATGTGTATAATGAGGACTCAACCCCCTCAATATGATGGGATATGACNAAAATACCANTGGGGGTAATTAGGTCTAGACGAGGTCATGAAAGGAAACCTCTGGTGGTGGGATTAGTGTGTATACAAGAACACAGCACCTGTGCAGTCCTCCCTGGGCACACATNGGGAAACNCTAGGCAGACCCCAGTGAGAGTAAGACCATGTATAACCAAAAACAGGGTGGCTACCACTAACTGTACAAACCATGACCTTGTTCTTCCTTAGCTCTGTTCTACAAATTAAATGNCTGTTGTTTAGATGACCCAGTATATGGTATTTGGCTGTAAATACAATGTAAAAACATTGATTATTGGGTAGGAAATATTATATTGTNCATAGTACTTTAAGGATTGAGAGAAATTAGCATATTACAATTAAAAATGAGTGACAGTGTTGACTGTAAGAATCATGAGTTGAGTGCTTTGCTCTCTGTCAGATGTTATGCTAACCAATCACATTATGTATTTTATATCACTTAATTCTCATAGAAGTTGTTTATGGTAACATATCTTATTTCATATGTAATAAGGAATTAAAATTTTGTTGTTTTTATGAGACACATGTTCACTCTGTAGCCAAGGCTGTCCTGGAACCACTACATAGCTCAGGGTAGCTTCCAACTTATAGCAATCATCCTACCCCAGACTCCTGAGTGCTAGGATTACAGGTATGTATCACCTCAGCCAGTTGGAATGACAAAAAATTTTTGGAAGTACATTGATCTGACACCTGTAATGTGATTTAAACTGTGACTGAGTGAAGAGAGTCTTGCTCTTTGACAGCCTGTTTGTTTCTCATGGCTGCCCTACCAAGTTACCACAAACCAAATGACTTAACATAACTTTGCTCTGTCACATTTCTAGAAGCTAAAATCTTGGTGGTGTGNNGGGGGGCATGTACCTTCTGAGCACACTTTTGGGATGAGAATTAGTTGATATTTAATGTTTCCAGTGGATTCAAGCAATTTTTGGTGCTTTCAGTTGTAGAACATAATTCCAATCTTTGTGGCATCTTCATATGGCCTTCTTCCCTGAATCCTCTCTATTCTTATAAGGACTCCATCCTTTTGCTTTGGTACCTAGTTGAGGCCCATATGAACTTAAGCAACTGAGTCACTAGCTTCAAATAAGACCACAATCNGGGTCACATAGCTTTGCATTTAGAGGAGACACTAAGGACACTAACCTTCTCAATTCATCTTGTCTCATTCCTGATATGACCAGGATGGGTTTATTCCCATGTATTTGATATGTTAAAGGAGATGATATTAGGAAGTAGAGCCCTTGGGACTTGATTANNTTATTGAGGGACCTAGACTCTCAAAATAGAAGCTATGAGAAAGAAATCTTTATCCTANCNTGGGAGAAGATGTCAAGTAGAAATCTATGAGCCAGAAAGTGCTATTCTACATGATACCACATTGGTCTTGAATCTTGGACTTCCAAACACCTAGAATCACAAAAAAATATATTTTTGTTGTATCTGAGGCTCTAACTTTTTCAAATTTTGTTAAAGCCACTCAAACATCCTNAGACTACTGTCCATGTGAGGGTTTTCTTCTATGGGAAGGTCTGTCTCTTGTTCTTCCTTACCTACTCCACATGTTTTNCCCACCACTTCTCACACTCCCTATTATATTATATCCCTTTGATACTAGTTCCTGATCATCCTTACAGATACATCTTTAATAGGCTGTAATAAANCTAACTCTGTTAGGGAATGCTTTATTTCTTGTCCACTTCAGTTACTTGACACAAANTCATAAGGTATGTCTAGGAATTTATGNTTCTGATAGTACATTAGTATTTAGAGTTTCAAGTCCCCACCACAGGCTTATTTGTTATTTAGAATCTGAATCTCCTTTATGTCCACACTGTTTGTCTTAGTTAGGGTTACCATTGCTGTGCTGAAACACCATGACCAAAACCAAGTCGGGAAGGAAAGGGTTTATTCAGCTGACACTTCCACCTTGCTGTTCATCATTTAAGCAAGTCAGGGCAGGAACTCAAACAGGGCAGGATCCTGGAGGAAGGAGATAATGCAGAGGTCATGGAGAGGTGCTGCTTACTGGCTTGCTTCCCATGGGTTGCTCACTCTGCTTTCTTATAGAACTCAGGACCACCAGTCCAGGGATGGCACCACACACAAAGAGCTGGGCCCTCCCATTTCAATCACTAATTAAGAAAATGCATTACAGCCAGATCTTATGGATGCATTTTCTCAATTAAGGTTCCCTCTCAGATAATTCTATTTTATGTGTTAAGTTGATATAAGACTAGGCAGCACACTAAAAAGAGCATCGAAGAGATGAGAGGAGAAAATGTGCAATGTATTAGGTGGAAGAAAGTCAGGAGGTTAGAAGTAACCTCTTGGCCTGTGGTGTCTCATCTTCACCATTATGAGGTAAGATCCATGAAACTATAAATAGAATATGTTGTACACAGCCAGTGTCTGNCAACTAGCAGCCATGTGATAAAGCTTTTACACAATCACTGCTCTTGACTGTCTCCAAAAGTAGCTTATGAACCNTCTCTGGACAGCAAATCCTCTCTTACCATTACTTCTTCCTTCTCTGCTAAGATTTTGGTAACCTGGAAACTTTTATAGAAATGTCTGCCTGGCAAATTCTTGTCTCCTTTATCAGATTGGCTTGAGACAATGAGTTTCCCAGGCTCCCCATTGTCTTAGTTCCAAAGTCTGGCCCTGAGCTTTGTGACCCTCTCTTGATGCTTGCTGGAAATAAGAAAAGAAAAAAAAGTAGAGAGAAAACTGTGGTCTTTCCCTTCCAGTAACATAATGGAGTCTGTTTCCTTGGGGTTTGGCAGAAAGAGGCGCTGGTGGCGGCGTGACAGNGTCATGCCTGCTTGCTCATGGTTGCGGTTCCACTTGATGCTCCCCCTAAACAGAGACAGGGGCCACAGAGAGCCCACAATACAACCTGTCACCAGGCAGCCCTGGGAAACACAAATCTTGTTTTAGAATAAAACAAACAAACACCACTCTTTGGATGCTCTCACGCCCAAGGTCACTTGTGTCACCCACGTGGCCTGTGAGACTCCAGAGAAACATAAAACCAGTGAGAGGCCCTTTGATCTTGCACCTTCTTTGGAACATTTTAATCAATTAAGCATGAAGTCCCTCCACTTTGCTTATGCAGCCCTATATATAAAATGACTTTGGTCTGCCTGACACTTCACTGCATCCAAGATCAAAGATGGAAACAGATGCCAAGTGCAGCCAGGATGATTCGGAGGCTTATGCCATGCACTCTCTCCTCCCCCAGCTTTTAGAAACACTTCTCTTGCAAGGCCAAAAAGGAGAGACCTTAGGTATTGATAGACACTCACACACCAATGCACTTACAGACACACAAAGACACAGACACAGACACACACACACACAGAGAGAGAGAGAGAGAGACTGACAGACAGAACACAGACACAGACACAGATACAGACACACATTCCTGAGTATTGAATGAGTCCTTCAATTAGAGAGACAAGGCAGGAGTGCTCCATGTGAACAAAGTCTGCTTTAAAAGTTAATCATGTGTTTTGAAGAAAAATAAAATAAGACATTTTCTTTCTGGAGTAATTGTAAGAATGTTCTTCTATACAGGAAATCAGAAAAGACATGCATACATGCAGCATTAACAAGACCATGGAAGCAGGCACTGGATGCTCTTGACTCTGGATTGCAGTCTAAACTTAGCATCACACATAGGGCTCCATTATCCTCTTTAATAAGACACCCTCCCGTGTCTGCTTGGCCTCATTGCAGTGAGGAGGGCAGAAGAGTTAGGAAGACTGAAGTGTTCTACCATTTTCCCATAAAAAGAGAGTCACAATGTTCACTTGGGGAGACCCTCCAGTCCTTCAGGCCAGTGCTAACATTTTATATATCATTTCATGTTTTTCATCATAACNATAAAGAAGACAGAATTCGTCATTCCTATCCCCCAGATGGCAAACCCAGATCTCAACAGTTCAAAGGCTTGCTCCAAGTGTGAGAGTGACTTCTACACCTCTGCTCTCTAGTGGCGCCCACTTGTCCTGGCTCCGTTGTGTCATCTTTCACCTATGAGCTTATTGTGTGAAGGATTTGCTTTGCTGCAAACCTTGAAGACTTTATTTCTTGATTTTTAAAGCACAGACAGCTATAATTGCTGATCACAGCTCTTGGTCAGCATGAGCTAACCGATGTCAGGACCCTAAGCTCATAAATCCCTAGTCAAAAGGAAAGGCAATGCAGACCCATTGCGGAACAACACAACCCATCTTCTTGAAAGAGAAAAAGAATCATAGTTCATTATTTACCAAGCTGCCCATGCCAGACACGGCTCTGGTCACCTTGTTCATATTACTATTAATCTTTCATACAGTCTTGTGGTATAGGTGCTATTTTTTTCAGACAGGATCTCACTTTGTAGCCCACATTAGCCTTGAATTTTAAATCTTCCTGACTTAGCCTTCCAAAGACAACATTATAAAGAGTGTACCACCATACTCATCCAGGATACAAACATTTTTATCCCCAGTTTAGAAACCTGGAAGAGGATGGGTACAGGGGAGAGGGAGTCTCCACAGGTGACAAACACTCAGGTAGGAACTTGGATTTGGGTCTTGGGTCCCTTTCATGCAGCTCTTTGTTATGCTAATTAATCATCTTGTTACAATAGTAGACTTTCAGAATCCAGACTAGGATGGCTTTGGTGTACTCCTCCTCCTCTGGTAATGAAGAAATTATGCTCTTAACCAATTCTTCTAGCATTTCTGACAGTTTGGGAGTTTTCACAAGTCACTGTGGTCCAGCCCTTGACCTGCCCATGAACTCCTAGCATGTCCAAAATGCCTACACCAAAGCAATTGATGAGTCATTGAATTTAATTCTTACTTCATATTGAAATGATTTCCTAATGCTAGCTTCAACAGAAACCAAGGGCCTGTTCAGAAGATCTTTAAAATAACTAGCTTTAGATTCTGTCAAATTAAGCAAAATAGAAATTTAAAAAGAAGAAACTGAACTAAATTCTCAGTTCAATTCCTGGAAGAGGTGAGAATCTGGAAATAGATCCAANCTTTCACATAGACAGAGCTGAACTACTGTCACCCCTGAAGCAAGTGGGGAACTGGGGAGTGAGGTTTAGAAGTCAAGACAGCATGGCTCTGTGGTTTCTAGTGCTGGTTCAGAGACCTTGGCATAAGGATGACCTCTTCATCATGTCATTCTTTTAGTATAAGTGGTTGGGACTTGAATTAGAGGCACTGAGGAAACTAGAAGAAGCAGATGTCTCTGTGGTCACAGAGCAACCCAGCTGGCCAGGAATTCTGAAATGTAGGGTGTACTTTAGGCTAATGACTCAGTAGAAAACCAGCAAAGGGAGATATTTCCAATAAAGGAAGGAATTGGGTCTCATCAAGGACATTGAGCTGTTCTTAATGCTCCTGTTGGGTTTGGGATTTCCTTTCAGCAGAGGGAGCAGACAAA
>LZPO01087766.1:18237-32407 GCA_001675575.1 Neotoma lepida | reverse complement strand
TCAATTTATTGCTTCAAAGGCTTGAAGTTTTAATCATATAAGTCTTTCTGCTGCTTGGTTAGAATTATCCAAAGATATATTATTTGAGGCTATTGTGAAAGGTGTTATTTCCCTGATTCCTTTCTTAATCTCTTTGCCATTTGTATGCTGATTTTTGTTGAGTTAATTTCATATTCAGCCACTTTGCTGAAAGTGTTTATCAGCTGTAGGAGTTTCCTGGTAGAATTTTTAGAGTCACTTATACATATGATCATATCATCTNTGAATAAAGGTACATTGAACTATTCCTTTACANTTTGTATCTCCTTGATTTCCTTCAGTGGTTTTATTGCTCTAATGTACTAGAATATTATTTTAAGGTGTGTTAAGCTACTTTTGTTTACATTGCATTTGTTTAANTCTGTGAAGCTGTGTTACTGTGCCTGTGTAAAATACCTGATAGTTTAATAAAGAACTGGCCAATAGTAAAGCAGGAGAAAGGATAGGCAGGACTGGCAGGCAGAGAGTATAAATAGAAGGAGAGATCTGGAAAGAGGGATTGGAGATCTAATATCTAGCAGCCAGAAGAGGAGGAGGACTCCAGGGGCCAGCCACTCAGCTACACAGCAAGCCACAGAGTAAGAAACAAAGGTATACAGGAATAGAAAATGAAAAGCACAGAGGCAAAAGGTATTTCGCATGTACATTCCATAANGGAAACTGGTCTGTAATTCTCTTTTTTTATTTGGTCTTTATGTGATTTGGGTATCAGTATAACTGTGAACTGATCAAATGAATTAAGTTACATTCTTTCTGTTTCTACTTTTGGAATAATTTGAGGAGTCCTGGTGTTAACTCTTCTTTGAAAGTCTGATAGAATTCTGTATCAAAGCCACCTGGCCCTGGGCCTTTTTTGGTTGTGAGACTTATAANAACTGCTTATATCACTAGGGGTGATTGGTCTATTGAAATTGATTATCTGACCTTGATTTAACTTTAGTAAGTGTTACCTATTGAGAACATTATCCATTTCTTTCAGATTTTCCAATTTTGTGGACTACACATTTTTAAAGTGTGTCTGTATGATTCTCTGGATTTCTTGTGTGTCTGTTGTTATGTCCCCATTTTTATTTCTAATTTTGTTAATTTGGATATTTTTCCCCTTTCTTTTTGTTAGTTTGGATAAGGGTTTGTCTATCTGGTTGATTTTCTCAAAGAACCAAATCTTTGTTTCATTGTTCCCTTTGCTTCTGTTATTGCTTTCAGTTTGATTATGATGTTCTGTCTACTCCTCTTGGCTGTGTGTGATATCTTCTTTTGTTCTAGAGCTTTCAGCTGTGCTGTTAAGTTGCTAGCATTTATTCTCCCCAGTTTTTTTTTAATGTAGGCACTCCATGCTATGAACTTTTTTCTTAGAACTGCTTTCATTGTGTCCCATAATTTTGAATGTGCTGTGTATTCATTTTCATTGAATTTTAGAAAGTTTTTATTTTTTTCTTTATTTCTGTCTTGACCCACTTTTCATTCAGTAGAGAGTGGTTCAGGTTCCCTGAGTTAATATGCTGTCTGTTTCTGTTGTTGTTGATATCCGGCTTTAATCTGTGGTGGTCTGATAGGATACAGAGAGTTATTTCAACTTTCTTTTATCTGTTGAGACTTGCTTCATGTCCGAATATGTGGCCAATTTTGGAGAAAGTTCCAGAGGTGCAGAGAAGAATATATATTCTTTTGTGTTTGGATGAAATGCTATGTAAATATTTGTTAGTTCATTTGCTTTATAGCATCTGTAAGCTCTAGTATCTCTCTGGTATCATCTGTTGGATGACCTGTCAAATTGTGAGAGTGTGGTANTAATATCTCCCACTATCAGTGTGTGACAGTCAGTATGTGATTTAAGNTNTAGTAGTGTTTCTTTTACAAACATTAGTGTCCTTGTGTTTCAGGCATCAATTTCAGGAACTGAAATTATGTATTGGTCAGTTTTTCCTTTGATGAGTGTGTAGTGTCCTTCCCTATTTGATTAGTTTTGTTTTGAAGTCTATTTTATTAGCTATTAAAATGGCTACACCACCTGCTTTTTAGGTACATTTGCTTGGAATGTCTTTTTTTCAACTTTTTAACCTGAGGAAATGTCTATTTTTGATGTTGAGGTATGTTTCTTGTATACAGNAGAAGGATAGATTCTGGTTTTGCATTGATTCTGTTAGTCTCTGTCTTTGTATTGAGGAATTTAGACCATTGATATTAAGAAATATAAATGATCAGTGATTGTTGATTTCTGTTATTTTATTGTTGTATTTGTTGTTATTGTTGTTGGTGTTAGTGTGTGTGTGTGTTTTCCTTTTTTGATTTTGCTGGTGTGAGATTATTATTCCCTATGTTTTCATGGGTGTAACATCAGGAAATGGGGGTGAGAACAAATGAGTAGCCACCATGAATCATCCAATTTGAAAGATTTTAGTGAATTAAGGGAGAGAAACAATACATTTAAACTTTTTTCTTTTGCTAGGGGATTTATATTTTAGGGGAAAACAATATTTTCTTCTTCTAGTAGTCACTAATATGACAACTTAAATAACTGGAAAAAATTTATAGGATTTCATAGCCTCCATCCTGTTTCACTGTGTTGTGTTGTTACTTGTTAATGTGTATTTAGAAAGCTCTTGCCGGGCAGTGGTGGCCCACGCCTTTAATCCCAGAACTTGGAAGGCAGAGCCAACTGGATTTCTGTGAGTTCGAGGCCAGCCTGGTCTAAAGAGTGAGATCCAGGACAGGCACCAAAACTATATAGAGAAACCCTGTCTTGAAAAATAAAAAATAGAAAGCTCTTAACAAACATCATGTAGTACTTCTTGTGTACTATTAATAAAGTTTATGATATCAATTTCCACATATGAAATTGATTATAAAAAAAGTATATTGGGGCTTAAGAGATGGCTAAAAATGCTTGCTCTGCAAGTATGGGGACCTAAGTTCAAATTCCTAACATCACAAGAAAAGTGGGCCCTGACCACATCCCTGTAATCATATCATTGCTGGAGAGAGTGTAATGACAGATGGATACAGAGAACTTGCTATATATCTATTCTTAAAAAAAAAAGGGACAAGTATCCAGTTTAGAGGCACTGTCTCAAGAGATTCCATAAAGCAATAAACAAAGACACCTGGCCTTGCCTCTACATGCTTAGTTATTGGACTTGCATACCTGAACACTTGTGCATGCACCACACACAGAGACATATACAAATAATGAGCTCCATTAAATTGTGATCATCAAGNNGACTCTAAAATTTTAGGAATTGATATTAAAAGTTAGAAAAAGATGATGTGATTAAAGGCAATGTTCTTAAATTGGGCAGAACCCAACTCATGGTTAAGAGAGAGAAGAAGACATCCATCATATGGGTTATAAACTTCATGACCTAAATGGAACTTCAATTGATATAAGTTATTTGGAGTNCCAGAAGGAAGAAATGTTAAGTATATATANAAAGGAGAATTATTTATTTATTTATTTATTTATTTATTTATTTATTTATTTATGGTGTTTGTTTTGGAAAGAGATCTAGAAAGTAAAGGCAGATTAGATATGAATAGGCTAGAGGTGTGGTAGAAATGAGCAAGTTGCTTAATGATGGATTTTTAGAGTTGCATAGACACAGAATTAAAGTTAGGGGAGGACCACATTTTATTAAAGTCAAAGCAGTTCTGTTTCCATTCCATCCTAGTGCATCAGATTAACAGATATCTATGGTGCCTGCTGTTCAGATGATATTCAGGCAAAGTAAAGTTGAGTGGGATTACTATAACTCAAGAGAAAAAGAAATGACCATTGATAGTGTTCCCTTGGGAAAAAGAACAAATGTGAACTACATGTTAGGAGAAGGANATTTATATACTTACTGAAGAAATGTGTTATTATAGACTTCTGATAAGTCTATAATAATTTACCTTTTGTATTACTGAAAGGGAGGCATAACAAATACCGATGACTTAGGGAGGAGATGATGGACACTCCCTTTCATCATGACTTTACAAATCTCTTCCCACTCATGCAACCTTGAAGTGCTAATAGGAAATAAAATGGGAAGATTTTAATTCCTGGCATTTCTTCCTTTTAGAAATATTAATCACAAGGAATTAAGCACTGAGGAAACAATTAAAAGTGTCTTTGTAACTTGGTAACATTCATTTGAGTGCAACCTTTGGTAAGCATGGCATGGCTTTTTAAAAACAACTTATTTGCTTGTTACTCAATCTCTATCTGTATTTTTGGGATAGGCAGACTTTCATCTTGTATACACCAATGTGGACTGTTTGTTACTTCTAACATTTTACTTAAGGATANTGTTTATTTTATTCCTATGTGCAGCTTTCTTCTTCTCAGTTGATTCCATTTCCCCACATAAAGTTTCATCTGCTAATGTTAAGCTAAGATACTGGAACTGAGAANAATACTAAACTTTTATAGCTATAACAAACTTGGAAGAACAGACCAATTGAGTACATTGATTTTTACTTAGGTGTGCCTCTTTTCACACCACTGTTAAATGAAGGCCAATTTTGTAAGGATTTTAATATTGAATTTGACAACTTTATCATGTATCCTCTAAAGGAGATATTACCAAAAAATTCACCTGTTGATTTTTATCCTGCTTATAAGATAATTTATTTCTGATGTAAAGCCTAAGTCTCTCATCTTAAAATGAGAAGTATTAGCAGAACCCAGCTGGATAAGGGGCTTATATTGTTTATCACATTTTGTACCAGTAAAAAAAGTCAATTATATTGAATATTTATCACTTCTAAGACACTTGATTTTATTTACTTCAAGGTTTAAAATAGCTATTCCCAAATATTGATTATGAAACAATTCAATAAAACCTTACTGCTCATGGTTTTAAATTTCTACTCAAATATACTGGCTTCACTGATACCTGAGATACATATTTTAAATCATAACACTTACACTCCATATATTAGAAAAAATTAACTCACAGAAGAACTTGTGAGTGTTTGGGGGGCATTTTATGAAATGCAGCCAATTTCTTAAAATTTCTCTTTCAAAGTTGCCCAAGTCATAGATATCTGTTCACTATAGTTAAACATTTGATGGAGTTTATTTATCTTATAGGAAAATGATATTTTGTGCTGAGTTCCCTGAAGAGGAACATGTTTACCTGGTTAAATAAGTAACTGTGACATGTTTTATGTGCATTCATGTGAATTAGGCTTGAGAGGTGGTACTAACATGCTTAGTACCATATGGTTTCTGAAAGAACAGACATNTCTTGAAAAACAAAAATTAAACAAACAAACAAAAAGTACATTTGGCCATAAAACCTTGATCAAATTTCTAACTATTTCTGTCAGATAGATTCTGTAGGGACATATACCACATATCATTAGATATTCATAGATTTTCAATTTTAAAATGACTATTTTGTATTGCCAAACTTTTATTTCAAATAATAATATNAATTCATGCTTCCTCCAGAATGACTTGAAGCTACATCTTTACTGCACTCTTGTCAACAATGGCATTTACTATTATTTAGACTGTGAATCTCTGTCTGGGTCAGAGCAGTGGTAGGCTTGTTCACATTTATTTTCATGTATTATACAGAAGTAGACTTTGTTTTGGTTCTTAATTTCTTTACATATTAGATAAAGAAACATAATCTAATTTCTTCCTTTTCTTCTATTTAGCAATATTTTAGTTATTGTGCAAGATTTTGGTAAGTTTGATATTTGCACAATGGGAAAATAATTTATGAAATNAGTGACAGGCAACACAGTGTACAATGTATAGGAAATATTGGAATGTTTGTGTGGTTCTTTATATCAAAATCCAATCAATCTTTTTGAGATGCAGCAGCCATCCCCATTTATTCACACTCCACCCTGACTCAAAGCGTTGCTATTTTTAGCTGCATGTCCTTCACAGAATGTGCTGTGTTGGTCTACTTTTCCCCATTTCCTCTACTTTTATTCTGTCAAAGTATNTTCTTTCATTGCTAGAGTGCATCTAACTGGGCTCCCTTCTTCCATTGAAAGTNCCTAATAATTGATTACTTGCAGTNCCCAAAACTTGTACAGCAATCACAGTGATTGCATTTTCATTCTAAATTATTCATTTCCCCATTCTGGAGAGCATCATCCCCACCTTATCACGTTAGTTTGGTCATGTGACTTGATCTGGCTCTTAGAATATAAACAGGAATATGCAGGTTGTACCTGAGAGGAAGCTTTAAATATATCATGNGGCTATGCTACTTCACTGTCTTTGCTACAGAACAGTGATGATTTAGGCAGGACCTTCTTCTGTCTGTATCCCAGTGAAAGACTTGTGTCTTATTTAGGGTTTCTATTGCTGTGAAGAGGCACCATGACCATGGCAATTCTTATAAAGGAAAGCATTTAATTGGGGCTGGATTACAGTTAGAGGTTTAGTCCATTATCAGTATGGTGGGAAATCATGGTGACATACAGGCAGACATGGTGCTGGAGAGNAGCTGAGAATTCTACATCTGGACCTGCACAGTCTGTAACAGCTCAAGGGCAGCAGAGGAGTGACAGAACTTGGTGCTCAGAGACTGCAGAACTCTGAGACTTCAGAAGCGCTGAGAAGGAAAGATATAAAAGGGAGCAGAACTGCAAAAATGAAAAGAGGAGAGATTGCTGGGGCAAAAGACTGCCAAGAGCTGACACTGCAGAAGAGGAAATCCCTGACTATTGGCAGAGAGCTCCAGAAAGCTGCAGAGGCAAAGTTCTAGCTGCTAGTGAGTATCTCAGAGCTGTAACACTGGGANCTGAGGGAGCCCCACACCCTGTTTTCAGAGCTGTATCCCNAGCTATAGAGTGCTGGACCACCGNCCCTATGCTGCAGGAGTAAGAGTGAAGGTTTCCACCATGGAAAGGTTGAAGTGGCTAACCCAAATGGAGCTATGCATTTCCTGTGTATTATTTCCAGCTGTATAGAGCAAAAGGGCTCTCATCTCATTTGAGACACCTACACTGCTTCCTTGCTTACACTCTTTCATATTTGTGATTCTCTAGTACTTTTGGTTGAATAAATGCTTCAAGAGGTAAGTGGAACATGACAGATATTCAGCTCTTAAGTCCTTAGGGAGACACTTTGATCTCTAGTAATTAATAACTTTATTAGGTTTCTATTCAAAGATTGCATGCAATAAGGAAGATTGGACTTGAAGAAGGTAGGGAGAATTTGAATTTTATGTCTGGTTTTCTNAGGTTGAGCTGATTTGGCATACTTATGAAAAGGTCAGATGTAAGACGAATTCCTAAATGGTCTTATTAATAAACACACGGAGNAAGAAATAGAGGTGAAAAATCTAACAGAGATCAGAGGAATTAGGAACAAGCCACTAGCTAGCCTCACCTCTCCAACGCCGCTGCTTCCAAAGAGAGCAAAGCAAAGAGCGACTTCCTGTCTAAGCAGGCTTTTTATGCCAGTCCATTCTGCTAACTCATTTTCTCTCTCCACCAAGCTACACCACTTCCTGTCTGTCTGCACAAACTTCCAGAACTCTATGGTTGATGCTGGGATTAAAGGCGTGTGCCACCACAGTCAGATGATTGTGAAAGGAGGAAGCACCAGGGGTATCTTCTAATTTTCATACTGAGTGTTTGGCTGAAAATGTCATTTACTATAAAGATGGAATCTTTGGTGTTAGTAGGTATGAGGAAAAAGAAAACTTACCCTGTTTTGGCAGCACCAGCTGTAAATAATTTGACTTCCATGTGAAGACATTGAGCTGGTTGTTCTATGTTATTACATAGACAAGTCTTGAAGTCTACAGAGATATGAGCTCTGAGATATGAGCACAAATGACTTCAGTATTAAAATCCTTCAGATTATAGAAGACCTTACATTCTATGAGATTGAACACCAAAGAGCACTGTGTGAATGCTTTCAAACATTTCAAACTTTAAAGGTCACNTGAAGACAGTGGAAATCATTGCTGGAGTAGAAGTGAACTTCTAGTTCATATTCAGCTGCTTTTTAAAATTAGAAAAGACTTTGTTATTCCCTGAAGGTATTAACAGTCAAAGATGAAGCTTAGATCCAAAGCACAAATACTTGAAGATACATAACATTAAAGATTTGCAAATATGCTGACTTGTNTATTGGTGAACGTATATTATTTCATGTTCCTCCCTCATTAGTATTCATTGATGCAGCTTTCCAAATAAAGTTCTGAAATCTTGTTTACTTGAATTTTAATTGGTAAAGCCGTCTTCAAATACTTTTAGTTTTACATTCTGAATGGGCATAGAATCTTATTTTTAATGAGTATTTAAATGAAGGCAACCAGTATAATTTAATAGACAGTAAAAGTCTACCTTTCCAGGAAGAAGCATGGATGCTTCGTGCTTCCTTCCTCCTCCCACTCCCACCCCTCCCCCCCAGCCCTGCAGGCCATCACCTTCCGTTTTTGTAGCTTTTAGTTCTGTCCTTATTCTTAGCTAAAATTGTGTCATGACTATCAAGTGCAATTTCCATATCTTTAACTTTCCACTTCTGTAATCAGTCTCCTGTGAACTTTTCAATTTGAATTGAGGTCATTGTGGTCTGCATCACATCCAATTTACAACAAATGTTTCCTGAATTTTTCCTTGTAATTCTGATTCAGTAATTCAACATACCACCCTTTACTATTTAAAGAACAATAAAAATGAATAACTGAAGATAAATTTATGACAAATTCAAAACTGAGTGATCTCATTTGCTTTTTGTTCATTCTTTGCTTTAATTCCCAATGGCAGTGCAGTATTGAACCAATGGTATCAAATGTTTTGGGTCTGTAGAAAAGAAGTAACATTGAGTTACTTAAAAATAAGTTATCATAATCCCTTTTTATTTATTTTCTTGGACATAAATGATTTGTTTAAATTAAGGACAATTACTCTCATCGAGTTCCAACATCCTTTTGAGAATGACATAATAATCTCAGAATTAATAGTCATAAGCAGTTATTTAGTTTTCCAAAGCCAAGGTCTGACATTGGTATTTTGGAAACCTTTTCAGAAGTTGCATTATGAAAGCAATTAAGCTACTAAATTAAGCAATCTTGTCTCTTTGTAAGGGGATTGCNTCAAATATGAAATCTCTTAAATCAATTTATTAAGGATTAGATACCTGGAGAGAATATTTAAATTGTTGAAATAACATTCTTAGAGGAGTTACAAGAGACTCTTCTGAGTGTCTTTGTATTTATAANTCAAAATCTTTAAACAGAATAAAATTCTTTTTTTAATCCAATAGAATTTTGTATTTACAGAGATATTATAGCCAATTAAGAAATCATAGACAAAAAATTAGCATCTTACAGTGTAAGACACTGACCCTGTCTTAATTATTTCCATGTTTTAGGAAACTAAATGACTGCCAGACACTTTTACAATCAAGATGAGGGTCTGGTGAGAGGACTCCCTAAATAGTACCACTTGCTATTCTTGCAGAAGACATGGATTTGGTACCTGGCACCCACATGTTAGCTGATAACCTTGTTTGGCTAAAGTTACAGGGGAACTGACTCCCTAATCTTGCCTGTGTGGGTAACAGACACTTGTAAGTAAGCATACACACATGCATACATACATACATACAAGCATACATATATACATACAGGCAAAATGCTCGTACATTATAAAATAAAACAAATCTCAAATCAAATTTATATTCAGTGATTAAAATAGATGTTATTCGGTAATTGTGTTTTATAAAATGAATTGCTAATGATAAAAACCTTGGATTTTAGAATTTTTAGAAACATATAGATACTTTAAAATATATAGGTATTTTTGAAGTTACAGAAAGTCAAGTTTTAGATAAATAACTCCTATAAACATAGGCAGTATAATTTTATGTAACATTGTCTCTCCAGANCTCAAAGTAGACTCATATCTTTGGAGAGTAAACAAGATTTGTTGTTTTTGATTAGAGAGAAAGACACACACTTGATATGTTTTGCTCTCTAAAGAGTATATAGAGAAAAAATGGTCTATAAACATAAAAAAATAAGTGATTAAATTATAACATATGCACTATGACATGAAAATTAATTTGAAGTGAGGTATGCTAAANGTAATCATATAATAAAAGTATGATTAAAAAACAGTTGGAAGACCACCAGCTGGCTTCAGTGGTTTCTAGCACTACTCATTATATATGTGAGAAACATTCATTATCATTCCTGCTATTGATGACTTGAGTTGAGTCTCAAGCAGGAACNGGGCTCATCAATAAAAACAATGGTATTCTATGATTTTGATGATGAATAACTCTATTTGCCTTGCTAATCATGAAGCATCTAACTTTCCCAGGTAATTTCTCATAACCTAGTTTTATTGTGATCATCTATCTCCTTGTCTCTTACACTGACCTGGTTACACAAACCTTTATAAACTCTCTAAACTCCCTTTGAGCTCTCTGAAAAGTCAAGTTTCATTATTTATTGAAGTCCATCTTTGAACAATAGCATCACTTGGTCTAGAGCAGTGATTNTCAACTTTCCTGATGGTGTAACCCTTTAATACAGTTCCTCATGTTATAGAGACCTCCAACCATAAAATTATTTTCATTGCTACTTCATAACTGTAGTTTTGCTACTGCTAAGCATCATAAGGTAAATACCTGATATGCAGATGATCTTAGGTGACAATNGTGAAAGGTTCTTTGAACCCCAAAACAGTTTTGAGTCATAGGTTGGGAAGCTTTGCTCTAGAGTTTGCGGAGACTCTCCTTGTTTCTTATTGCCTGTTCTTATCAATGGCTTGATTGTAAGCTTGGGATCTTCTGATACACACAGAACCACAGGCTATATTCATGTATGATTGTCACAGAGGCTTTCCTTCATACTTATACTTTAAGCCTNTTTTCTTTCTCCATTTGCCTTCTTGAATCTGTGTAAATTAAGAATTTGGATGTCAGGGCAGAAGTTCTNATCCCAATCCAGTTACTCAATAATATTTGACTTAGGAGATTAATCTTTTTCTTGAGACCCTTTATTATGTGATGGTACAAATTGCAGTTTGTTCCTACATCTATGTCTTTCTTATCTCCTTTTGTATGTTAAACACTATAATGCCTCATGACTGACCAGTCAGATTTCATCTCATTTCTCTTCAAGTCTTTCTCTTTGTCCTATGCTCAGGCCTGTGTTTTAAATTCCACTTCTGAAGATTTCTGCTTCTGTCTGAGGCTAGAACTCCTTTCCTAAGACGCAATTCCCACTCTGAAATTGGCTTCCTTTGGCTATGGAAGAAGCAACTTAAAAGTCTGAGATATAATGGCGCTTTTTTTTTCCCACTGCCAATCAATCCTTCTTCCTACCTCAACAAAGAACCTTTTTTCCCACTGCCAATCAACCCTTCTTCCTACCTCAACAAAGAACCCTTCCATTTACCCAGTTGCTCAGGAAAAAAGCATATAGACAGTCTGGAATCTTTTTTTCTTATTTTTTTTTTGTATCAAATTCCCGTAAACTCTTCATACTTTAATTAAAATTTCATATTTGTATTGAAGACTTTATCCTTTCCCTTTCCAATATAGTTTCATACTTTTCCATTAAATCACTCTTGATTGTCAGGGCTACTGCAAAGCACTTTATTGGACTCCCTGATCACATTCTCATAATTTATGTAAACTCTGGCAGCCAGAATAATGCATAAAAAATGTAGCTCTCTTACCACTTACCATACTGTTGTCGTATTTGCAAATGAGATGATGGTGATCTATAACTTGGGATGTTTAGAAGGTTGCTGTAATCTAACCCAGGCTATTCGTTTGTTGAAACTTGAATTTTTTCCATTGCTTNCATTTGTTTTAGGTAGAGTGTTTTGGTGTCTTCTACTGAACCTGTTAAAGCTCAGTCATGCTCCCATAAAAGGGGTAGATGGAGTTCTGGCTTCATCACTTTGCATTACTAAGTCTCCCCTTTATTTCCTGACTTTCACNTTCTAATCTGAATTATCTACCATGTTGCATCATTGCATGTTGCTCACTCGTGTTTCCTTCACNTTGTTGTCACTCTCCGTGGAACTCACTCATTGATTCCTTTGTAGTAACTCTTCACCAGCAGCAGGGCCTANTCTAAAGATAGACTATTTGTTACACCGGTGAGAAAATAAAATATTANGTGGTTTTCAATCNCATAGAATCTCACCAGAGTTTACGTTGGTTTCCCTTTCTGAAACACAGTATTCNGGTGAAGGGACACTAGAAATAAACTATCTATAATATCTANCTATAATTCACACATAAATCTTTAGATGGATATAATACTCATTAATCGAAAACTTTTTAGAAAGTAAATCCTAATACTTAAAAATATCTCCTTTCAATTGTGTTATGTTCCAATATTGCTTTATCAATTAAAATATTTATAAATGGCCCCCTATTTTACTATACAAAAACCTAAACATGTACAATATTTCTTGTTGTGTTTTGTACTTAGAAAGGCTGTCCCAAAGGCTGTGGGTACAGAGAATTGTCTTTTTTTTTTTTTATTTCTAAGATTTCAAAATAAAAGATAATATGTAAATGTTTTTGAGACCTGAGGGAAATGGAATGCTGAGAGGAAATGACTTGGTCTCACATGGATAACTGGGAAGAAGCTTCCCTGTTGTCACACACAATAGATTTCTCAATTGCCTCATGAATGCAGCAGCCACATGGCAAGTGGCATGTTTTTCACATTGAAAGAATTTATTCGTGTCGACATAATGGCCTTTCTGTGTTATGCAAGAATAGCCACATGCCTTTTTGACCCAACAGGAAAGCGACTATAAAGTGTCTGCTTTGTGGCTCATGTATCTTTTTAGGATGTGACTGTGATGAGCTTCTTCACGATTTCTGTTTACATTTTATAAAACATAATTATGTCTTGTAAAATATTTATGTTTAGCTTAATGCAGCTATTGCCACATCAAGCAATTACTTCCCCCTCTAATGAGGATAATGATGTTTATGCCCATATAAATGACTCAAATAGAAATAATGTGACCATTTTTGCATCAAAACCAAGTTATCCTTCTGAACTAATGGATAATTTTGATAATCATAAAATTCAGAACATGTTTTTAGAAAANAGATTATATGACAGACANTTTGATAGCACAAATCTAATTAAATGAAGTTGGAGTTTTCTACTGTTTTTGAAAATAATCCACAAATTCATTGACTTAACACAGATGTAATATTTNACTACATGTATGAGCATTCCACTGTGGATCTCATAAGGCTAAAGTTGATGACCACTGCATGGCTCTTCTTACTGGATAGGCTACAGGAAATCTTAATTCCAGCTCATTTTCACTGCTTTAGAACTCAGTTCCTCATGTTTCTAAGACTGAACTGTCACCATCTCCATTGGCTTCTAGAGACCTACATTCCTTCTCCTGCAGGCTGCCCATGATCCTTTAATTGCTCCTCAAGAGCTACGGGTCTGTTTCTTGACTTTGCATAATAACCCTTACAATTCAGAGATAATAACCATGTTTGATGTATTTGATGTGATTCCTTAGTGGACTCATGAGGTTGGAATTTCCTGTGTATATCTGTAATTGTAAATATAATTTCTCTTATGAGTGTATCTTTTTGTATGTTCTGTTTATTTTGTATTAAGTTTTTGTAGGTCAAAGTCTACTTGTTGTTTGTTCAATATAAAAGCATATGTTTCCTAAGTTTTCTTTACCTCCATTTTTATTGACATTTGTATTTTGATAGCCTTTTTATTATTGGCAATGTCTTTATATTATTTATTTTTTTTAGATTTATTCATTTATACATGTATATGTGTTTATGTGTGTGCATGTGTGTGAGCATGTATATGCCATGGCTTGTCTGTGTAGGCTAAAAGACAATCAGTGTGAGTGGGTTCTCCTCCACTAAATGAGTTCTAGGAGTTAAATTCATTTGCCTGGTTTGGGGACTAGAGCCNTACCCATTGAGTCATTTTGTTGGCCCAAACTTTTATACATTTTTCTTTCTTTTTCTTGTCATAGAAAGAAAGCATTCAAATGTGTGTTTGTCAGCCTCCAAATAAACATTTTGTGTGTTTATGTTTTTTTTTCCTTTTTATTATTGATTTCTAATTATTAGGTCCTAGAATAAATTACTCTAACTAATCACCACTGTTCTGTTTTTGTTGTTTAGAATTTGAAC
>LZPO01087764.1:0-23888 GCA_001675575.1 Neotoma lepida | reverse complement strand
GGGGGGGCAACAAGGGGGAAGACTTTGAACTTCTACATGGACTTTCTAGTGGTTGAGGTTCTAATTTTGCAGAAGGTTGTTTTGAAATATGATAATTGGGGGCTAGAGAGATGGCTCAGGAGGGAAGAACACATATTACTCTTCCTGAAGACCCAAGTTCAATTCCCTGCACCACATCAGACAGCACACAACTAGGTGTAACTCTAGTTCCAGGGAGTTCTAACACTGGCTTGTATGAGTACCCCTTCCTCCAACATACATATACATAACTAATAGTAATAATAGTAGTAGTAGTAATAACACATTTTGAAAAGAATATTATTGGGGGCAATTATTAAGACAACTCCACGTAGTTAACGGAAAGTTTATTTAGGGCAACTTACAGCAAGTAAAGGGGTTGGTCACAGGGTCCAGGAGAGGTGAGGTGCAGGCCAGCAGTGTTCTCTGGAGAACTCTGCTAAGTCTACCATCCAGCATCCAGGATCCAGGAACCAAGAGGGCCAGCACAGAGAATCTCAGGTCTTAAAGACTCCCTTTTCGGCTTGCCCCAGGGGGAGGTCCTAGGTAGGTGTGGCAGTTACTGGAAGGCTTAGTACAGGTTGTGCCTCCAGGTCAAGGCTGGAACTGCTGCCCACTACAGAATATGATAATCATTGGTCCATATTAAATATTTCTAGCACTTTGCCTTCCAGATATATGGTAGGGTGGTCTATCACTGCTCTCTTGGAGTTAGATATGACCATACTGAAAGGGTTAGTATCAGCTCAGAACCCCCATGACCAAGTTCTCAGCACAAAGATTTATTTGCCCCACAGGGTCAAAGGGCAGGGATAAGGAACAAAGACAGGAGATAGAGGATGAGGGAGAAGGGGAAGAGATATTTGTCTTGAGGTGGGAGGGTGGGGACAAAGGACTGACTTTGGAGAGAGAGGAGACAGACATGGCCCATAGGAAAATGACAGTTTATAAAGGTAAAAGGGGAAAGCCTGTGTTAGGATGAGGTGTTTAATTTTAATTGAGCATATTAATTAAGGAGGTAGTCAAAGGGGGCTTTTGATTGCTGGACTTCAATACTTTGATAGCTAGACTTTGGTAGTCAGCCTCAAGTGACCAGATCAGGGACTGCTTTAGGGGGCTAGTTTTAGGAATGTAATCTAACAGTTTTTAGCAAGGCAGAGAGAATGACGGAGAAGGGCAGGGCAGAGAGAATGGGGGAGAAGGGCAAGGCCTGATAAAGCTGTATCTGCCATGCTCAGGCAGGCTAGCGTTCCTTCATATATGACTTGCTTTGGTCAAGGCATTATGAATTTATGTAACCCATGCTTCTTCCAGTGGTAAGCACTAAGTCAGTATAGATTCTCCAGAATCTTCCCTTCTATTTGCAACTAACAGTATGTACTGCAGTTTGTCTACTTCTAGCTATTATAGAGGGGAGCCTCTCAACTTGTTTTTCCATACTGGTCCACACCCCCTAGAATCATGACTGACATCCAGCATAAACAGAGCACATGACTTCCAGCATAAACAGAGCGTATGACCAAGAAATTGATCTTCACTTTTTAGCCACTAAGATTTAGCATTTCTTTGCTATTCCTGCATGGCTTAATAAACCTCANTTCTGAAGAAAATAAANCCCAAATGCACTTTTCATTTCACACATTAAGTACACGCTATCCATTATTTTGCAAACAAACAAATAAACAACCCTCAAAGCATTAATTACTTAAACATTAGTGGNTTGAGCTATGCAGTTTCACCAGGACTTCTAGTAGAAGATCAAGCATGCAGAACCACAGAGGGAGCTTTTAAGAGTCATTGGAGGCTCCAGAAATGTACAGATGTGGCATATTCAGGGGAACCAGAGGTGTCTTTTTTTATTTCTACAGTAACTGCAGCTGCTGTTTGCAACATCAAAAGCCTTGTCTCCTGAAGAGAAGCAGCCAGCTAATCAATGTGCCTTAGGACTANGACATTAGCAGGCTTCTACAGTCAGAGAGAGAACTGGGCAGAGAGAACTGACTCCAAGATACAGACTCTTAGGAGTTAAACTGAAGGGATTTCCAGAAACAATTTGAGAATAGTATAATATTGAGAGTTTGAACCAATGTCACTGGGACCATAAGGCAAAGATAACTTTATTACCAGATGAACTGTGTTCATTGTATACTATCATGAGGTATACAAGGTACTCCTCAGTCTAAGTTAGTTGATAGCTAAGGTTTTTCACTTCATAGTATTTAACAAATTTCCTGCTTATTCACTCTTTGAAGAAAGAATGGTGTTTTCANGGACTGGAGACATGGCTCAGTGGTTAGGAGTGCTTTCTGATCTTCTAGAAGACCTGAGCTCAGTTCTCAGCACCCAAATGCAGCCACTCAGGAAGGACTGTACCTCCACTTACAGGGCAGTCCATGTCCTCTTCTGGCCTCCAANGCAATTGTACACGTTTGGCCTACATGCATGTAGATATGGTTGTTTTTTCAAAAATATTTAGAAAGAATATTGTTTTCAGTGCACAATGGGAATTTTAAAAATTGTTGTCATTATTGACAATAAAGTTTTGGGAAATGGTTATTTAGAGTAAAAATAATTAGAATTTGATGGATATCTATTTGATCAAGTTTTGTAACACAAACAAACAGATATAATTTTGCCCACAGGTTTCAAAATATGCTTGAAGTTATAATACTAAAGAACATTCTTCCCTGTAGGCTTCCCTTCCAGGCCATCAGCTCCCTGTTTATCTGCTCTGTCTAATGGTTTTGCAGTAGTTGGATTCATTTTAAGAACGAGTCCACTACGGACATACTCTTTTCCTATAACTAGAGAGATAAAGATTAACTACATCATTTTCTGAAAGAAACACTGAGTGATGCATCCACAGACCTGCCCTGGGTGAGTGTAAGAGCTGGAGAACAAGCTCTTGACAGCCACCCTGGTGCATCAACCACGAGCATTCCTCTCGTCTTTTATTCTTTATTCTGAACTGCATTGCTCATTCGCTTTTCAATTCTATTATTCTCATTCACTTATTTCTGCTTTCGTTACATAAGAGTCTTCCAGGAGGAAAACAAACAAACAAACAAACAGACAAATAAACAACAACAACACAAACGTCCTTTGGAAAGGTCCTACGTAGCGTTAGATGCCCATGGACTCAGATAATTGAATTTGTCCTTTACGTGATTCATTGATCTCCTTCATAGGACTTCTGCTTGGGGACATCCTTCCTGCTTGTGCTGGATGACAGGAAAATCAACCTGCTGTCTTGAGCAGCTCACACTGTTCTGTGGCTTGGCCTTTTATTGATCTAATTTGCTATGAGTGCAACATTCTAAACAGTCCTCTGAGGACATACACACACATGCCAGGGGCCATATTTGTTTAGCTTGACCTTGGTAAAACTTNTTACAGTTTTATATTAGTTGCCATAATTTACAAACNAAAAGAGGTGTCGAGTTGAAGATGCCAGTTTTCTATAACCCCAGCTCCTCTCCACATCATGCACTGAGCCAACTTCTGTCACTTAATAATTGCTTCCTGAATACAGGGCATTCATGACAGTCTTCCCATGCTAAAGTATCAGCACGCATTGTTTTTGTGTCTTTAAAATGTGTTCGAACTCCATTGATTTAAACAAATCAGAGCCTTATACTTTTCTGAGTAGGTGTGACATCCTGAGAGAATAAATATGGCCACTTTCACATTCTAGCCTTACAGTGAACAAAGAATGAATGGAGAGTCTGGGCGATGGTTCCATGTAGTGGCTTACAACCATCTGTAACTCCAGTTCCACAGGGTCCAATGACCTCTTCTCATCTCTGAAGGCACCAGGCATGCACATGGTGCACATACATACATGTACACAAAGTACTCATACCACATAAAATAAAATAAAAATACTTTTTAAAAAAAAGAATGAATGGGAGAAAATGGATCTAAAGAAATAAGCAGGAAGTATGTGGATTATGAAGTTCTTGTGGATTAAAGGAACCCAGAGATGTTTAAGTATAGAGAAAACCACTGAAAATGGGCTTTTCTTTAGAGTGGGGTGGCAGGTCCTCACAGAGTGGCCACCAACATAAAGCAAAGGACAGGGTTGGTGGGCTTAAGAAGAATGACCAACTTTGGGGAGCTACATCCAGACAGGGAGATCTGATCTGCGGTGGCGGCCCTCATATGCAGATGGGCGCTGCCTCTGTGGAGCCAGCTCTCACCTTATGGCAAGGCTCTAGGACGGCAGCCTGGCAGCACCATATGGGATATAGCCTTCGCACTGGAGCCCATAAAACCGTCGCAGCAACACATGATGAATATTTCATCTTTCTTCACAAATCCACTTGCAAAGTGGAGAATGCTGCTTTCCCTTTCATTCCCCCTCCCTGCCCTCTGCTTCCTCAGTCCTTGACTTCAACAGTTTCGTTCAGTTAAATAAATGCTTCGTGATCCAAGTTAGGATGTTGCAAGAAAAATTTCAAATTATTTACTAACGTGCAATAAACAATTAGCAGTATGTTGCTCTTTCTTACCACGGATAGTAAATAACAAATTAAATACATGGACATTTATAAAAAAAAACAAATCAGTTGGTTTGACTTTTTTCCCCCCTCCAGAATTGGGTGAATTGTTTAGCTCAGCGTTGACTAAATTAGTTTGGTGTTCTGGTTTCCCGTGGATGTGGCCTCTCGGTAATCCAGCTTAAGGGGATAATCTTAAAAGCTCCTTCTCCACCCATATTTCATTTTTAAAATATTAACTCTCAGTCATTGAAGTTTGCTCACTGTTTTAAAATTTCGATGTTCCGTTCTTGCTTTGTCTCTTGGTGTTCGAAGAAACATCCTCCCCTCCTAGNGTGAGGGATGGCAGCTGGCTGGCCGGGCAGGGCAGCGCCACAGACTGGAAAGGGGGGAGGGGCTCATATCTAATTAGAGCAGCAGGGAACGGTTTTTTAGCAAGGCAAATTGTAATCCTTTTTTCTGGAAACTGGCCAGGGCATTAGGGTTAACAACACAGTTTGTGCAAAATAATAATAATAATAANAAAATCTACGCACTCTGTGTTCATGNATCACCAGCGTCTTAGGTGTCCACGTTTGTATCTCATTTAGAAGGTACTTTATATACAGTATCCCTTAACACATGCCAAAATGTTGGCAAAAACTTAACAGCCACGGGAAGATAGCATCAGCTTCAAGATGCTCATTTTGCTGGATATTTTAACAAGAATTTTAACTGTGATCTGAGGGGAAGATTCAATTCTACTTTCAAGGTAGTATTGGTATCTGTAGCCATACAACACTCAATGTGCCCGATTTCATCGTAGTAACATGGGCATAAAGCAGTATTTTAGCCGTTTTTTTCTTTGTTGGTTTTCATTATTGCAGTGCCGAGGATCGAACCCAAGGACTCAGGTATATTAGGAAAGCACTTCACCATTGGCCCAAGACAAAAGTCTGTAAGGCTTGTTGTTGTTAGGGTTTGTTTCGTTTTCTGTTTAAATGGATCTTTTGTTACTGATTGGGAAGTCCAGAGAAGTCCTTTCAGGGTCATCCATTTCTAGCCTTGTGATATCCTGAATCTCCCATCAGTTCTAGAGTCACTTTCTCTATTTGGAAAAAGAGAGTAAGAAATATTCTACTACCCTCTCTACCTAATAGTGAGTTTGTAATCAATTCCTCTAGCATGTGAACAGAAGAGACAAATTGAATGTAATTTACTAATGTGAACTATTGATACTCTGGTGCTAGCTTATGCAAGAGTCATTTATGCAATATTTATGCAATAACATAGGACAGCTTTCCTCGGAATGGTTCAAATATGAATGGATAGACACGTTGCTCACGCACTGATTTAATCAGTTAACCAAACAATATGATTGCNTTTAGTCAAAATGTGTNCTGGATTTATGATTTATGTATTGAACTGAATTTGTTTCACAGAGGAAACCTTACATAGTAGTTGGGAATTCAATAGATTGAAACAACCGATTATGGGATAGTATACATAAAAACCTATGCGATGGCCTGGGGAGANGAACTCAGTCTCACCTAGCTAGGACCCCTGCTTCAAGCTATAACAGAGTTGAGTGAACAAGTTCAAGATGCAGCCTCTAAAAGTTAGGCAGAATTAAAATAACACCATCTAAATGTTGTCTCTGTTTTCAGAAATACCTACTGGGCTCCTTTCTGTTTTAGGCTGGGTCACAGTGGGGCAGGCTTCGGTCCCTGGAGGCCTGTCTCATTTCTAGGGAGCTAAGAGTAGTAGCCGCAGGACGGATCTGGGAATGAGATCTGGAAATAAACTAATTACAAAATACAAGCATTGCTTTGTTCTTTGCTTTTTTGTTTTGTTGTTTTTCAGTAGACACCTCCTTTCCTGCATTTGCCTGTATTGGAATGGTAAATAGGGGCCCACGTAAGGCCGGATTTGTTCTCTCTAGCCTTAGTGCTGTAGAAAATTTCAGGCGTTTTACATTCCAAGTTTCTTTACCTTAGTTACTTGTAACTGTGAGGAATTCCCTTTGAATGCTTGCCATCTAGATAACAGAATACAATGGATGCTAGCTAGCTCTGCTTTTTTTGTCTTTCTTTCTTTCTTTCTTTCTTTCTTTCTTTCTTTCTTTCTTTCTTTTTCTCAAAATTAAATTAAAAAGTGGTGACTGGACAAAATACTACTACCACTAAAAACGTCTTCAAGTCCCCAGTGGTATGATGCTGAGCTGGTGGTTTATCAAGAAGACATACTTTTCTTTAGTGAATTAGGTGGTAACTTACAGGCTCATGAATTATTCAACAAGTCATAGCCCAGAGGTCAGAGCCTGGGAAGGGTCTGGGATGGGGTACTTGTCGCAGTCAGCATGGGTTTGCATGTGTCCTCCGCCACTCTCCCATTTCGTTCAGATGCAGCCCACCACGCTGTTGACGGGACTGGGTGTCTCAAAAGGACGCCTGAGAAGCTTCTAAGCAAAGGTAAGAACCGTTAGCATTGGTTCTTCTTCAGGACCCAGTGCCATTGTTTTACTGTCTACAGCACCTGCCCCCTCCCAGCCAGAAGGCTCATCTGGTATCAGTGTCATTCATGTGCAAAGTAGAAACTGAACTGAACACATTATCTTTGAGCCAAAATTGGTCTCTCCTCCAGTCGCAGCCTCTTTAAGGGGTGGCATACATTTGAAGGTTGGTTATTAGTTCCAAATGCTGCAGAAGCATCTGCTCTGTACTAGCTAGAAATCATGTTTAATAACAAGAAAATCTACTCCAGCCAAATCCCTGTTGGGAGGGCTCTCNCATGAACAAAAGGCNCCCACTTCCCCTGATTTCCATAACAGATGTAGTATCTGATGCATGACAGCTCAGCTCAGCCCCGCACCATTATCCTCCTGCATATCCATCTGCAAGGAGCAAGGCTTTCGTTTTATTAATTGCTCTGGTGGGCTACATGTGACGTTTTGTTGCCCCCAGAGTACTCTGTTTGTGCTTCATGCTACACTGGTCGCAATAATAGTGATTTTTCTTAGTGTTAAAGGTTACTAGCCCTCTTCCTTTACTTTGCTACACAGCTTCCATACCCAATAAACTATTAATGCCTCCCTGGGGGGTTGATAATTTCCCTTAAGTTGGTTCCAGTCTTGCAGACCTAGTACTGTTTCTTTGTCTTCTGACTGAGTATTCTTGAGACAAGTCAGTTAGAGGCAGAAACTCCCAAGTGTTAGACACAGTCACTTCCACTTGAGGAGAACCCTTCTCCTGAAGGAAAGAAATAGAGGAAGAATCATGACACTTGTAAGTCAACTGTTGTCCTTAAATCCCATTCACACAAGCGAGCATAGGAAAACNACTTTGCCAGTTTGGAAAAAGGATCACTCTCTATTTGCAGTCAGTTTCTCCCTAGCCATAGAGCTTTGGGTAATGTGATGNTTGCTTCCTGAGGTCACCACAGGGCAGCTATAACCCACGCTTGTCATCCTTCCGTATTACTTCATCTTTATCCTAGGGCAGTTTAGAAGATGCAGTGCTAGGCAGCAAATGGAGCCCAGGGAGGGAAGGGAGGAAAGGGAGGAGGAGCTGAGAGAGTGCTTACAGAAGAGATAAGGAGAGGAGGGGAGTGTGGTCATCAGAGAAGTCAGTGCAAAGCAGCAGACTTAATATAGAATCCCCCTATTTCCTTTAGCGTTTGGGACTTGCTTCTTTCCCTTCCCTAATGCAGANTGACACAGGAATTTTAATTCTTCAATGATTCCATGTAGAATTTAAAATACCACAGTTTGAAAGAAGTTTGCTGAGCCTAACGGTGTGGGTGCTGTGTTTGTTCTGGGCACCAAGACAAGGAAAGACGATCAAGTGTACTATAGTGGTCAAAGGGCAAAGCCACAGCAGCAGATGTGCATGGAGACATGTTCCTATCTCCACGTGCACGTGCGTGCGTATGGGAGTGTGCTGAGCTCGAGCACCTGTAACTGTAACATGCGCGCCTGTGTAGAATTCAAACACAAAATAGTAGAATCATCCTACCTACCATCTATGATCAGGATCTTCTGAGTGTCAAAACATTTGAGTGAAACTGAAATTTCCCAGGTAGTTTATAGAAAATGGAAAGCTCTTACATACAGAGAAAGAAATGTATGTTTAAATTAATCTATTCTTTTCACGGTCTTCAATGTTCTGGAAAAAAAGAAAAAACCCACGAGACAACATTTAAAGCAAATGAAGCAGGAAAAGGTGTTGTTTAATGCCTTGTGAGAAAGCCATCNCCGGAAGTCTCAGTGTCTTTATTTTTTTATGGATCTGGCAAGGTCTGCTTACACACTCACTGAGAAGTCTTTTTTAAATATACTCATAACAATAATAATTCCATTACTTTTACGACAGGCTCAGGCTTTCCAATTAGACATTTTCTGCATGTGTTAATATTTTGAAAAACCTGGTTTGAAATAAGTTCCATAAAACTGAGTCACTAAAATACTAATCTGTGCTGTGATGATGTACTAGGCCTTCATGTCTCTTTGGGTATGCTTAGGATGATTGGTCTCAAAATATTCATACCATGAAAGAACATGTTTATGATATTGTGCCAAATGCTATTGAATGGGGGGAAACCATCAATAAATAAATGAAAAATAGGCTTTACTATGTTGCTGTTAAATGGTATCAAGTGGAGGAGGAAGAGATGCAGAGAGTACAAGAGATGATTGGATTGTTGGCGCTCTGTTCTGTCCCTCACTAAGTTTCTCAGGTTGGATTCTTAATGAGGAGAGCAGTTTAGCCCTCAGCCCTTGTCACCATGACTGGAGTCACAGCTGGTATCCAGGAGTACTAAGGGAAGTAGCCCTGTGAGGGTTTTACTCCTTCAGGTCTACAGGGTGGGTGGGCCTTGACTGTTACTTCTGCTTCCAGGCACAACTTTACTTGTCGCCGTGCCCCCTCCCCTACACACACACACACAGAGACACACACACACAGACACACACACACACACACACACACTCAGGGGCTAATCCTCAGGATGCACCCAGACCTGAAAGAGACAGCTGGAGAGACTCATTCAATCCCTGCCTTTCATGCATGGGGAAAGGAATGTCAACGCATTCATTAAGTAAATTGCTTCAGGACAGTTGAGTCTGGGAGTCTGTTTCTGGGTCAGGAAAACCAACATACAAAACAATATAAATGCTACTATGTGTGCGCGTCTACCGAGCGTTCAGCACACTCGCAGGCAGCCTGTTTGATATTCTTATCTTATCGCTCTAAACCCAAAGAGGCTTGGTGGTAGGCATCATTATCCCAGTGGGTCACAATTTAGATAAAGAAAATATTCTGGGTCAATTAGTAGAAATTCAGGCAAAATCAAAGGGTGAGAAAGAGGAGGGGAGAAGGTGANGTCAACACATGGGGGACACACTGTGTGCCAGGCACCAGGGCTCTAAAGATGAAAGGTGCCATCCCATAAGGAGTTGCTTATTCCACAGGCAGAGAGATGCAGACGTAACAGTCACCACATATTTCTACAGAATGCCTGCAGAGTGGCGGAAGTGGAAACATGCTTGGAAAAATCACACAAAGTTTGACAGATGAGTATCATTTTGTACTGGGCACTGAAGTATGGGTTCAAGTTTGAGTTCATCAATGTAATGGGAATTCATCACTAGTAGCATGGAGTTCAACTTAAGTGAAGGGGCCTAGGAGGCAGAGGCAGGCAGATCTCTATAAGTTCGAGAGCAGCCTGGTCTGCATAGTGAGTTTCAGGACAGCCAGAGCTTCATAGTGAGATCCTACCTCAAGAAAATAAGCAAACACAACAAGAGAAAAATGGGTTTTTCTTCATAAGCAGGGGATGGTTCCCAACAGTGTTTGGTATCAAACATGCACATCAGAGGAAGCATTGCAAAGACACCGAAGGAAGCTAGACTCCGAGTCAAAGAAGCAGGGACACAGGACAGTGAGCTGAAGAAACCCCCTCTGCAACAATGGCAGCAGGGTTCCCCCAAACCAACAGCGCGTCTTTGTGCTGGGCTTCATTTTATGTCTATCTCCTTAGTTGTGCCCCTCTACTTCTCACGTAAATTGCATCTAACGTTGTATCAAGTGATGACCCACATCTTGTTCCCAAACGACCTGATTAATCAGCAGCTGGTTTGGGGCCCAGAGGACATCAGTGTTGTGCTCCGGGAAGGAAGGAGAAGGGGCAAGTTGAAAATCAGAAGCTTGCTGAACAGGCTTGAGAAAGAGAAGGAAATGACCAAATTCAAATATTCAGAAGCAGGGAGAACACTTCTCTTTTTCTTTCCAAACACAAGCCTTGCATTCCTGTAGTCTTTACCTTGACCACTGGAAAATTCTGGTTTGGCAAACCGTGTCTACCTTTTAGGAGTAGCTTACACTGGTTTACCTCTTCAGTCCAGTTCCTTAAGCTCCGAGGCTTTTAGGATGGAAATGAAAACTGCATGTCTAAGGCAATTCCAATAGTCAGAAGAAGGAAACTGGGGCAGACCCTACATAAATTACTATGATGAAAAGAGGAAACTTCCCTATTCCGCTGGTAAGCAGCATTCTGGGCTTGGATAGAAAACGGAGCATTAAAGCCTTTCCCATTTGAGCAGTCTGTTTCTTCTCAACTCCATTGTCTTGTTCTCAGAAAAGAAGGCAAGAAAAACCTGAGGAGGCCATTTTGGGGTGCCTAGAGGTGGGGAGTCCTTGAAAAGGAGGTGTAAAAGGGCTTAAGTCTATTCATTTCACCCTTTCATTTTCCTCTAAATGGAAGTGTGGTCTTGATGCCAGTGCCCAGGCCAGAGGAGTTGGCAGAACAACTCGCTTCGAAGCAGCTGAAGCCTTTCACAGTGACAGCTTTTCTCCCAACGTGTCCTGGTAGGAGTTTTAGAGGACAGACAACAAAGAATGGGGAGGGGAGGGATTCTGACACAAGCAGAACAGCCGTTCCCCTTGTCTCCATAACAGCGTATTGGCTAATGGANGAAGGGAGCAAATCAACTGTGGGTGGTGTCCCAGGCCCTGACTGCCTTGAGCTGTCTTTGGTGAACTCAGAGGCAGACAGCAAGGCTATTATCCCCTGCTTGTCCCTCTGTGGGCCAGTGCTCCAAGGTTTAGGAAATCAAATGGGTCTAGCATCAGGAAAAAAGTCTCTGTAGACATGTTAAAGCACTACAGTGTAAAAATTTGTTTCTCAAGGCCATGATGAGAGGTCATAAAATCTGCCTTTTCACATCCATCTACACATAGCCTGGCACCTAGTAGGTGCTTCTTAAGCAAGGACAATGTTTAAACAGAATTGCACAAAAAATAACAGGTGTCAGGATTTGGAATGTTGCCCAATGCTTGAGAACAATAAATTTCACGTCCCAACTTCTTTGGTATTCTTAACTTGTTTGAAATTCCTTTCCTCTTGAAAGAACCAAGTGCTATATTGCTGTTTTCTGAAGTAAAGAGAATAAGTAAACAGTTTTGCTTGGCATGGTGGCACACATGTAATTCTGGTACTCTGAAGGTTAAGGCAAGCAGATCNTAAGTTCAAAGTCAGCTTAGGCTACAAAGTGAAATCCTATCTAAAAATATATAGATAAATAATTTGAACTTGTCCTGTCATATAGCTAGCAAAGGCTAGTAATTCCATGACTATCCTAAAGTCTCAGATCATTANTGATATTAACCATAAAATCCCACAATGAGTTTTCATGTTTTTGATAAGCANACTTTTAAGGAATAGTCTACAGATGAGTGAGGTCACTCATCAGAGCCCCTGAGAGTAATTAGGAAGCTATTTNCTGACAGGGACATCAAATGGATTGCTTATTTGCTTTGCCAGGTACCAACATATGTTTATATATTATATATTATATATTACAATATTATATATTATATTATATATACTATATATAATATATATACTATATATATTATGATACATATATTATGATATATATAATATTATATATATTATGACAAAGAAAAGACCACCAAATTCTCTGCTGACCGTTGTTACTACAACAATACCAAATAAAATAACCCAGTTCTTGGCATGGCTAGCGAACAGACCTCCTGCAAAGTGCAAAAGTGAGTTTTATAGACAAATTAACAAACAAGTTTTCTGTAGTGAAAGAAAGGGGTGGCTGAGAGATTGTCTTACAAATGGGTAGCCCACACACTTCGGTCACAGGCAAGTTATCAAGTCACAGGCAGCTTGATAACTATTCCAGAGCAGTCCTTTGTGAAATCCCTCCACTGGGGAATAAATGATGTATGAAATGAAGACGCCCCAACTCCACAGGGAGCACAGACAGGACACTTCCAGCTCTAATATGCGGTTTCTGATGGGTTTTGGCTGTGACCCCTGGGCACAATTTCCATTCAGCTTTGTGGAGCCAAACAGCCTCCCACAGCCCTGAACACCAGAACTCACACACTCTCACTCTCTTCTTCTCCAAATCAGCCTTCTTTCACTCGAGTTTGCTTATAAATTTCTTTCATCACAGACACTTCTCCACCTTGGCACCCCAACAGTCAGCTACAGTGGCGACAGTTCATTATTCCATTTATCGGGCACAATGTATCACAAAATCTGGTGATAAATCAGTTGCAATCTGTGAAATCGCTGTCACCAGTGCATTCAAAGCTTCTGACAGAAAGTACTGCAGGTGTGCAGGTCCTTGAGGTCATCCAAACACTATTTTTTAAACGAAGACTCCAGCATCTGCCATCCAGGTGGGACTGTAACTCTAAGATAGGAAATTTATGTCCACTGAAGCAGTGTTGAAGTCAGGGTAGAAAGTTTAGCACTCTAATCAGTGAAATGTGGAAGATCTTGACAGTGGAGGATTATTGTGAAGCATCAGCAGTTATAAGAAAGCCCCATCCATTACCAAGCATGCCTGTAGAACAATGAATAAAATGTGAGTTGGAAAGTCAATGCTTTAAAACAAACAGAGATGTAAGGACAATACCTTTCTTATGCAAATGACAGGGGAGATTCACCTTGGGGGTTTTCTGTACAACATTGCTGTTCTACCACCAGGAAGGTCTACGTAAGCAATTACTGTCATGGATCGTAATTGGAATCTAAGTGTGNATGTCCTTTGTACATACTCCTCCATACCTCAGCCATATGCATGCAGCTCCTTCACAAGCTGTCCCCAACCTGTCCCCAACTGCTAGGAGTCTCTGGCAGTGCCTCAAGACTCCTCCTTTGCACTCATGAACCTAGAGCAACACAGGAGAATTATAGTCCATCAATGGCACAGTTGGTGGGATTAAGCTCTGAAATGTCTTTCCTAAGGAGGAAGACTACTGCTGGGCAAAGGAATGGCTGTGGGCACGGAGAGTCAGAGTCGTGGATGGAAGACGGAGGCTGTTCTCTTTCCCCCTGGACTGGATTAATATTGTTACATTGGCCAAGTATAAATCAAGGACTTCTAATTAAACGTGAGCATGAAACAAATTAGTAAGTTCTTATTAGAACACTCCACACAGTTTCCTTTACCAAGGAAACTTCCTCACCTTGTATTCCAGCAACTGGCTCTAGCCATTACCCCTCAAAATTCAGACTTTGCAAGTACCTCTATCCAGCGTCCACTGCCTCCTCTCTCTGCCCATGAGTATTCCAGACTCCCTCCTCCTTCTTAGGGACCATGCATGGCATGTTCTGTCAGGGTTACACTTTCCATAGGAATCCACCAGCCTATCTTTTATCTCTCTTCAGACAGTTGCTCAACTTTCAATGTTTTCTTCTGGTTCTCAACCCTCCTAATGCTGTGACCCTTTAATACAGATCCTCATGTTATGGTGACTCCCCCCCAACCATAAAATTATTTTCATTACTACTTCATAACTGTAATTTTGCTATTGTTACGAATCATAATGTAAATATCTCTGTTTTCTGATGGCCTTGGGAGATACCTTTGAAAGAGTTGTTCAACCCCAAGGGGGTCTCGACCCACAGGTTGAGAACAAGTGTTCTAGTTGCTACTATCATGTCCCTAAGTATTTCACACTGGCCATCTTCAACCTTCTTCCCCCTTTCTGTCTGTCTCCTTTCTCATTGCACATATTTCCTAAATCTTATTATTTTTTATTACATGTCTCTGTCTGCTAGAATACATGCTTCACGGTGGCAGGAATCTGGTACATTCTGGACTCTACAAGGACCAAATATAAGTAGGTGCTTAAGAAACAGTGATTGAATTAATATCAAATGACAGGTAACTTATTATATTCTGATGCTCATTTATACTATTTAAATTATATTGAAATCCTATTTGGTTGAGCTACTTGTTAACTTTCTATTACTATGCTAAAATAGATGAAATAGTCTGCTTTAATACATTTCTTTGGGATCACAGTTTTGATCGTCTCAGTTGGTAATGAAGCAGTCAGTCTGTAGTGATGAGGGACATGAAGCAGGGTGAGCTGCCAACTTTATGGGATCCAGTAAGTCAAAGGGAAGAGCAGGAGACCAGGGCCCCACAGTCCCCTTTGACGGCACACCTCCAGTGTCACTCGGGTGGACTTTGAGATTTCAAAGCCATGTACTCTCTCTCTCTCTCTCTCTCTCTCTCTCTCTCTCTCTCTCTCTCTCTCTCTCTCTCTCTCCCTGCCTCCTGTTTGTTATTTGAGACATGAGCCCCCAGCTCTCAGCTTCCAGCTCCAGCACCATGCCTGCCTGCTGTAATGTTTCCCAATCACGATAGTGATGGACCTCTCCCTCTGGAACAGTAAGCCCCAAATCAACCCTTCCTTTTAGAAGTTGCTTTGGTCATGATGTTTAATTGTAGCAATGAAAATGTAAGTAATTCAGCCCCCAATCCATGGGGCAGTACCACCCACTCCAGGGTGGGTGCTTCCTTTTTGGTTAATCCCTTGAAAATTCCTACATAGATACCTTTAGAGATATGTCTCCTAGATGACTTTTTTAACAATGTTTTTTATTGTTTCAATTTTTTCTAGTTGAATCTTCCTAGCCCTGGTTGGCCCAGAACTCGCAGTATAAACCAGGCTGGCCTTGAACTTCCTGCAGTTCTCTTACCTCTGCCTCAGTAGTGTTAGAATGGCATGCATGAACCACCACTGGAGCCTCCTCATCTGACTTATAGGGGATTCTTAACCTAGTCAAGTTGGTAATGAAGATTAACCATCACAATTCTACCCATGTCAACTTGATGCTCGTGGTAGTTTGAATAGGAATGGCCCCCATATGCTCATATATTTGAATGCTTGGTCATTAGCGAGTGGAGCTACTTGACAGGGATTAGGATGTGCGGCCTTGTTGGAGTAGGTATGACCTTGTTGGAGGAAGAGTACTACTGGGGATGGGCTTTGGGGTTTCAAATGCTCAAACCAGACCCAGTGTCCCTCTCTTCCTGCTGCTGGTGGATCCAGATGTAGAACTCTCAGCTCCCTCAGCACCATGTGTGCCTGCATGCCACCATGCTTCCTGTCATGCTGATAATGGACTAAACCTCTGGAAATGTAAGTCATCCCCAATTAAATGTTTTCCTTTGTAAGAGTTGCCATGGTCATGGTGTCTCTTCACAAAAAAAGAACATTGACTAAGACAATGCTCAAATGCACTAACTCTAAAGTGTAACATTACATCTCTTGCCCCTAAAGTTTCTGGTTCATTTCATAATGAAAAATGCATACAGTCTAATCTCTAGAGGTCTACAAAGTCCAAGAGTTCCAGGATTGTTTAAATGTCTAAGTGTAGACTCTCTACTAAGACTAGGGCAATCTCTTAACTGTGAGCATTTGAAAAAACAAAAACAACCTGTATACTTCAGTAAACAATGGCAGGGAGTAAACAATCTGTTCCAAAAGTAAGGCAACACCAGGCCAAAGTGAGGCTAAAACCTCAAATTCTGCATCTGTGTTCAGCATTTGGGACTGTTGGTGGCATCATCTGTGTATCAATAGTCTTGGGTAGCCCTACACCTCTATCTTTGTTGCCTGTGGCATATGTGGTCTCTCTCTTGCCAGCTTCACTCAGTGCCTGCAGGTTTCTTTAGTGACTATTTCATCTTTCTGGCATCTCCAATGTCCCTGAATTTCTATTATAACTTAGGGTTCATCTTGACAACTTCAGGCAATGAAGGCTTCCTTGAAGAAAGAGAATTAGACTCTGGACCACATTGCCTACACACAGCTTTCTGGAACCTTGCTATAATCGTCCATTATCCCTTTGGTCTTATATTTTACATGTCTAAAAAGTCACTGCAACATGGACAATGACACTAAGTTTTGTTGCGAGCTCAAGATGTAAATTGTCACCCTTGGCCCATAGCTGCCATGACTTCTGTATGCCTTTATGACTGAGTCTGGGAAAATATATCCCCAGGTAACCATTTTCAGCAAGGGCACCACTCTGGTGGCACTCTCAAGTCATAGGTTTACAAGCTGGGGCCTTTGATGGGTGGAGAGTTTTTCACATTGTACCCAGGCAAAAGCCAAGTTTTTGTTCTGGTAGAGCCAGTTTCTTTAGCAATTACAGGTACTTTTTCCACACCTACCTTGTCTGCAACTTTAACAGTGTTCATACTCATTTCAAACTGTATATTTTTCANAATTTCCTGATTTGAATTCTCATTGTACTCATAAGTAAATGCAGAGAATAATAACCATGTCATAGCCTATAGACAGTGCTATCTGGAAATTTCCTCAATCAAACAACTTAGTCCAGTGNTTCTCAACCTTCCTAATATTGTCACCCTTTAATACAGTTCCTCATGTTGTAGTGACCTCCAACCATAAAATTATTTTGCTGCTACTTTCAAAGCATTTAATCATGTAATTTTTCTGCTGTTATGAATATAAATAACTGATATGCTGGTATATGACCCCTGTGAAAGGGATGTTTGACCTCCACAGGTTGAGAACCACTGACTTGGTCCATCAGTTTGAATTCAACTTCACTCAAGTTGTCAGAACCAGAGCAGAATGAGGACAAGATCTGTTTGCTGTTTGGGGTTGTTTGTGTGTTTTTGCCAGAATATAACATCAGTGGTCTGTATTTTAATTACAATCAGCATACTTGTCGCACTTGGGCACTCATGAACCCAGACTCCATGCTTCAGATTTTTGTCAACTTTCTACTCTTCTGATATCTCACCAGGATGGCTCATTACTCTCTGCTTCTAACACTCTAGGGCTTCTCTACCTTACAGGTCCAAAGCCTTCCACATTCCTCCTAGAAATCAGTTCCAAAGGCCTACAAACCACATGTTNTGGGAACCACAGCCACAGTTTGTCTGCTGTATCAGTTACTTTTCTCTTTGCTGTGATCAAGTATTTATCAAGAAGCATAGAAAGGAGAAAAATTTATCTTGGCTCATAGTTCAAGGGATATCATCTCTCATGGCAGGGAATGCATGATGGTGAGACCAGATATTGTTATGGCAATGGGACACTGCTTGCTCACATCTCTGTGTATCAGGAATTAAGGAAAGAGAAAAGCTCAGATCCACCTGGCTCTCTCTATTTTTTTTCCCTTATTCTGTCTGGGCTGAATTCACCATAGACTAACCTCCATGGAATGGTGCCATCTACTTCAGAATGGGTCTTTGCTTGTCAGTTACTCTTATCAGGAAGTGCCCTCAAAGGCACATCTAGAGATGTGTCTCCTAGGTGATTTTAAATCTGGTCAAGNTGACAATGAAGATTACCCATTACCAATGTGATGACAGGAGAGCACTTGCCGACCTGTGCTTAATAAGTAGTGATGATGTTGTTAACACTGGCAGTGTAGACAGAGATGTCACACTGACAAGTCATGTATTTTACAAATGAACGGCAATTTTGAGTTATGAAGAGAAAACTCTTGCATGGAATGTGTGGCAGTCCATAGTAGAAAAAAAAGACGTCAATGAAATATATTGTGATATATACGATAATGCAGAGTCAAAGATGACAAATGAATGANTTGGAAATACAGAAAGAAAATGGCTTTCCAGGTGAAGTTGAAGTCAGGAAAAAGATAAAGAGCCATGTATTTCTTGGGTCATAATTGTTTAGTAGGTAGGAAAAACAATCAAGACACAGACAGAAGGGTGTGTGTGTATGTGTGCATGCTTGCAAGGGGTGGGGGGGTAGGACATGGACATGACACTCGACTCTGTGTGTATGCTTGCCCACATCCTTGTGTGTGGAGACCAGAAGCTGACTTTGATGTGTCTTCCTCAATTACTTTTCCTCCTTATTTTTCATAATAGGATCTTGTAAGGTTAATTATAAGGCCAACCTGATTAGTTATATATTAATAAAGATAATTTTATTTCAGGAACAACTTATGGAAAGAGGGAGGGAGTAGATACAGGAATGGAAAAGGAGAGCGGAGAAATCTGGTTCGGTCTTCAGTCTGGCTTCCGAGACCACAAGTGATCCAGAAGCAGAAGAAGAAGGGCCAGTCATGTAGGCATCCCTAGCTTTAAGGGGCTCCCCATGAGTCACGCCCTAGGGGAGGTCTTAGGCAGGTGTCATGGTTACCTGTTGTCCTATAGGGGCAGTCCCATGGCCAAAAGCTGAAACAGCTATCTACTACAGGATCTCTCACTCTGTCTGAAGATGATATTTGGCTCAGATGGCCAAGGAAGCCTAGGCACCATTCTGTCTCTACCCTCACCTTGGCACTAAAATTACAGGCATTCACCACCATGCCTAGTTTCTATCTATATGTATACTAGGAATCCAACTCAGATCCTCTGGCTTGTGTGGCAGGCATTTTACCTATTCAGCCATCTTCCCAACCCAGAAGAAAAAGCTTCTATGATATATCTTATATTGAAAAAAAATCCTCCTCTTTGNGGTTTGAGCAATTGAGAGAGCCATTATCAACCCTGTGTTTCCATTAGGTCCAGCTGGAGCATCAGTTGGTGGGAACCTGAGCCCGTAGGTCTTAACAGATTTGTAAGGAGAGTCCAGCCAATTTTCCTGAGTAGATGGCTCCCTGTTTGTTCTCTTGTGATGTGTTTCAGGTTTTCCACAAGCCTTTCAAAGAGATTTTTCTTGGCTCCTCTGCTTTCTTCTCTGATGAAGATGGAATGAGCAGTCTACCCTGGGACACTTGCCTAGCTGGATGGTCCTTAGTTCACTCCTTACTGAACAGAGCTGTGGGTAGATGGGGTGACCACTTGGCACAACCAGAAACCATCCTATCATTATAACTAGAATATTTAATTCCCCACCCTTGGCCACTCCCCATTCTTTTGGTTGACCATCTCACTTTTGGTTTAGATTCTGGTGACTTAAATAAAAGTCTATGTATATAATCCTTCCCCTCCTCCAATTTGAGACTATGAGAAGACAGCATAAAAAGAAGCTGTTCAGAACAAGATCTGTCCTGACAGAGACCAGCTTCTCTCCTACAATTTCAAAGGCAAGGCAGAGAGGGAGGGCAAAGAATATTTGGTTTGGTTTGGTCCTGTTGTTTGGTTGGTCTGGTATTTTTCCAGAACAAAGGCATGTCAAAAGTCCGCAGCCTTGTTTTTCTTTCAAATAAAGTTTGAACTATTCTGTTTTCTTGAATCTGAAAAAAGAAAAGCAAACCGTTATTCCCCTAAGATGGCTAGAAAACAATCATTTACAGTGTCAGTGTGGAAAAAAAAATGGAAGTTTAAAAAGAGAAGAGTCTAGAGCGCAAGATGATATGTACAGACATGAAAGCCAGACAGCAGCATCACCTGCCTTCTCAGATAACCGGGAAACCAAGATTCTGGATCCCCTGAAGAGATACAGACAGGTAAAATAAAGCAACCCATCAACTTCTTTTTTTAAAAAAAAATATTTATTTCATTTTATATGTATGAAATATATGAATGTTTGCTTGCATGTATATATGTATGGGAATTGTGTGTGTGTGTGTCTGGTGTCTATGGAGGTTAGAAAAGGGCACTGGATCCTCTGGAACTGGAGTTATGGATGGTTGTNAGCCACCATGTGGGTGCTGGTAATCAAACCTGAGTCCTCTGCAAGAGCAGCAATGCTCTTAACCACTGAGCCATCTCTCTAGTCCCCTACCAACTTCTTTCTAAGNGACTAGGGCTTTGTTCAGGTGGCCTTAGCTAACTTGAGATGCTCAGCATGTTCTAAAAGGGATGATTTTAGAATCTACTTCTTCATAAAGCCATGTTCTGTAGAAGAATTTAGAGCTGGAGTATAAATGCTTTTATTTTTAACAATTTCTCATGAAAATTGGGTGTTATTTCAGTGAGATAGGAAATCACCCTGAATGAAGTGTCAAGAAAAGTCTAAGCAAAACTGAAATATTAAAGCAGTGCTTGCAAGCCCCCAAATGCTAGGTAGATCAGGGGAAAATGAAAATTAGAAAATAGAAGAATTCTCAGCTATGTAAGTGCATAGTCATTATTTAAGATGTATTTGGTGTTTTACATAATAAGATGCATTTAAATGTGTATTCATACAGAGCCCACAGTGGTACCTGACCTTCAAGTGTGTAAACTCCATGGGCATTCAGCACAGACCCTAGCATTTGGAAGAGAGCAAGCTGGAGTTCATGAGATTGCAGATGAAGAAAAATTATCAGTGGGAAATGGCATTATTTACTTGAAAATATCTATTCTCATCGTATTAATGAATTTCACAGAAACTCTTCACAAAGTTACTGATTCTCAGAATGCAGAAAGAGTTGTTTTACACATTGAAACAGCTGAATTTATTTCTGATGAGTCAGAATTAACTTTGTTATTTATGTGATTACAAGAAATAATCAGAAATAGGAATCATGTCCCTTTTATATAACACACATCAGATCCCATACAGGTCTGCCAGGCCCTCTAGACTAAGGTATTGATGAAACTGATGAACTATTGATAGGAAATATTCGCGANGTCTCAAAGTTTCATAAAAACACCATATCAATAGCAAAGATTTGAAAAAAGTTTTTCCATCACTTGGCAACAAGCCAAGGAAATTATAAGGAAATGTCCTCCTTGTTCTTTATGCAACCAAACTCCACTACCTGCAGGAAGTAACCCAAAAAGTACTCAAAGGAATGAAATTTGGCAGATTGATGTGTTTTATTTTGCAGAACTTGGAAAATTAAAATATGTATACCATATCATAGATACGTATTCAGGATTTCAATGGGCAACTGCTTTGAGTTCTGAAAAGGCTGATTCTGTAATCACACATTTGTTAGAAGTTATGGCCATCATGGATATACCTGTAGAAATGAAGACTGACAATGCTCCAGCATATGTTTCTAGTAAAATATAAAGCATATTACAGGTATACCACACAATCCTACAGGGCAAGCAGTCATAGAAAGATCAAATTGAACTCTAAAGAATATGCAAAGTAAACAGAAAGGGATAATAAAGACCTCCAGAAACAGATTGCATAATGCTTTATTAACTTTGAATTTTCTAAGTGTTAATGAGAAAGAAACAACAGCTGCAGAGAGATATTGGATAATAGCAAAAACTATAGAATTAAATTAGCCTGTATACTTTAAAGATGTGCTGACCTTGGAATGGAAAGCAGGATCAGGGAAGAGGTTTTGCTTTTGTTTCCACAGGAGAAGAAAGCTATGAATACCATGAAAATTGGTAAAGATTAGATTTGAACAAGAGAGACCTCTTGATTAGAAGAGGTGTTAGTTTATCACACAGCATGGCCATTCAATTTAAACTAACCTATAAAACTAACAAATGCATTTCATTTGATCAGATATAACTTGCCATAAGGGAACCTCCCCAAAATTAGGGTTGGGGAAGGGTTTTGTTTTTGTCTTTTCAGGAGAATTAAGGCATCCAGCTAAGGAATCTGAAGACCACTGGACAAATGAGACATGTGAAGAACAAGGACAAATCATCCAGAAAAAATGTTCCAAGAAAAGGAGTTAATTGGCCTATTGATATATCACATTTTGAAATTTTGGATAAAATTTCATAAATCTTCCCAAATGTTTGTTTCTGCTATTCTCTACAGACACATAATGCAAATGGTCTTTTGTAGTCCCAGTTCAATTGAAAATTAAAGCTGGCTTTGGAGTTGGAGTGTGGCTCTCTCCTCTCTAAACCCAAGCAGGCTTGTTAAAGTAAAATCCAACATCTCTATCTCATGTCAGAAGAGCCACCTGATATGGGACAGAAGAAAAACCAAAATTAGGGATTATTCTATTGCCACTAATCTCATAATCCTTTGGTTTTATTTTGACTCTTTAAAACTTTTCTTAAGGTATGAATATTATCTCAAAATTAATAAGATTAATATGTATATATATATATTTTAAACTTTTTGTCATGATATTAATGGTCATATAGAGTACTAACTAATTCTAGAAGAAGACTTCATCTAGCTTCCTGTACATGATTTCAGGTTTGAGTCTCTATCAGATAACTGGAATTAGGTTTTTGTACTCTGGATGTACATAACAAATATTGATTCTTTAACCTCCTCAAGATCTGTTGCATATGACATTTAAAATGTTTAAATTTTCTTCAGTGAACCAAAACCNTGCTTAACAGTGACCTTTGAGGTCTCCCAAAAGATGATGGAGCCCCACAACGACTATTCCACCAGGACTATGATAATGCCACTAAGCTGACAAACACCACCTAAAGATCAGCTCTGGACTATAAACTGCTCAGGACAGTTTCCAGGTGGCTAGCTGAGATGATCCAACCTCACAGACTATTCTAGCCAGGACTTGGGACAAACCCTGCATTTTCCCATTATGCAGAGACTGGATAACAAATGATACAGCTACCTCTCCTAGGACTTGACAGTTAACTCAAATTTTTCTTTTCAGGATTCCCTAAAGATGCTGTCACCCCCCAGACAGCAGGACATAATTTTAAGACCACAACACCCTCATTCCCAAGAGGTGGGGTGGGTGGTTTTTGGTCTTTCAACAGATTATGGATATTTGCCATTGTTTAGGGTGGTTGTTTACAAGTTGTTATTGGAAATGGTCAAGAAAAAGCTAAACAAAGGAGATTAGATTTAGGGTCCTTGTTTTGAAAAAAAAAGAAAAGAAAGAAAAAAAGGGGATATACAAATGATAGGACAAAAGGGTAGATTATTGAATCTACTCTGAAAACAAAAAAGGGAGATATAGATATGATAAGATAAAAGGGTAGTAGATTATTGAATCTACTTTTAAAAATCAACTACTTGTTTTAAATATTTTATATTGACTTGGATTTTTGTATATTACAAATTTGAGGTTATTTTGTTAGAATATACTGTACATATGTTTCTACTCTTAATTCAAGTATTGTACCTATACAGCTCATTTAACAATGCAATGCAAACTTCTAGTCCTTGAAAGTTATTATTACAAACTATTTAGGATAATAAAGAAATGCAGGTCAATAGTTAGTCACCTATTTAAAATCAAATTTTTATATGTTTTCAAGGTCAAACAGATATA
>LZPO01087763.1:34170-44810 GCA_001675575.1 Neotoma lepida | reverse complement strand
AAAATAAAAAAAGAAATTCACTTTACAGGCCAGCATTGTGAACCCTAAGTAATGCTGCCCCATACCCTACCCATGTTTGCTCACCCAGCATAACTCCAACTTCTCCTCCTCTCCTTATCACCATACCCAGGCACACACTTCTGTTGGAAGCTTTCTACCCCATCATAGGCTAGGGCAGCTCCCTGAAAAATACATCTGTACTGAATAATCAGACTTTTCCTTGTTTTTATTCCCAGCACTATAACCCCCAGTTACCTTCCATTTCCATTGAATCTGCTATCACAAGTAATGTGATAATAATTGTAAAGATATGGGAGGTTATGCATGAGATTTGGCAAATGCTATACCATTTTTCTAAAGGATTTGTGCATCCTCATATATTGGTACCCTGAAGTCATTCTGGAACCAATTCCCNTGGATGCTGAGTGATTACTGCATCAAGAATTATAGTTTTCACAATGTCACTTGAAAATGTTATGTAATTTCTATTTCTTAAATTTTCTTTTTTTCACTTTTTTATGAAGTTTATTCATTTATTTTACATCCTGACACCAGTTTCCCCTCCCTCCTTTCTCCCCATTCATTTCTCTCACCTCTCCTCTGTCCCCCATCCATTTTTTCTCTGTTTCTCTTCAGAAAAAGGTAGGCCTCACATAGGTGCCAACAAAACATGTCATATCAAGTTAAAGTAGGCCTAAGCTCCTTCCCTCATATTAAGACTTGGTAAGGCAACCCCATATGAGGAATGGTTTCCCAAAAGTCTGCCAAAACATCAGGCATAGGCTCTGCTCTCACTGCTAGGAGTCCCACAAGTAGACCAAGCTATACAACTGTCACACATATGTAGAGGGCCTAGGTCAGTCCCATGCAGGCTCCTTAGCTATTGGTCCAGTGTCTGTGATCTCCTATGAGCCTAGATTAGTTGTCTCTGTGGGTTCCCTCATGATGACCTTGACCCACCTGACTCATTCAGTCCTTCCTCTCTCTTTTTAACAGGATTCCCAGAGTTCCTGGAGCTTGGGACAGTATGTGGCTGTGGATCTCTGCATCTGCTTCCATCAATTACTGATGAAGGCTCTCTGATGGCAATAAACTCTCTGATGACAATTAGGGTAGTAAGCAATCTGATTATAGAAGATGGCCAGTTTAGGCTACCTATTCACTAATGCTAGGAGTCTTAGCTGGGGGTCATCCTTGTAGATTTGTGGGAGTTTTCCTTGCACCAGGCTTCTACATTACCCCCAAATACCTTCCACATCAAGACATCTCTTTCATTACTTTTCCCTCTATTTCACCCCCAACCCAATCCCTCATGTCCCATTACCACCTGGATTATTTGTTTCTTTGATGTCTAGATTCTTGAGTTCTTTATATATTTTGGATATCAGTCCTATGTCAGATGTGGGGTTGGTGAAAATCTTTTCCCATTTTGCAGGCTGCCGTTTTGTCTTATTGACAATGTCCTTTATTTTACAGAAGCTTTTCAGATTCAGGAGGTCCCATTTATTAATTGTTAATCTCAGTGTCTGTGCAACTGGTGTTCTATTCAGGAAGTTGTCTCCTGTGCCAATGCATTCAAGGCTGCTTCCCACTTTCTGTCAGTGTAACTGGTTTTATATTGAGGTCTTTGATTCACTTGGACTTGAGTTTTGTGCAGGGTGATTGATATGGATCTATTTGCATTTTTCTACATATAAACATCCAGTTATGCCAACACCATTTGTTGAAGAGGCTTTCTTTTTTTCCATTGTATAATTTGGCTTCTTTGTCAAAAATTAGCTGTTCATAGGTGTGTGGATTTATGTCAGGGTCTTCAATTCAGTTCCATTGATCCACCTGTCTGTGTTTTTGTCAATACCATGATATTTTTACTGCAACATAAGATACTGAAAGTTAGAAGGTGAAAGTAATTGAATATATTTTGTGGACATTTTGTGATTGAGTAAATTAACAAGTGTGAACACTTAGACATGGTAAGTGCAACTTTGCTGTTTCACTATTGTCATGACTTTTTTTTACTTAAAAGTATCTTAATTTTGATTTATTGTTATTAAAACTAAAGAGGCTGGAGATATAAATAAGTGGTCTGAACACTTGCTGCTCTCACAGAGGACCTCACTTTGGTTCCTAGCACTCACACAGTTACTCACATCCATATGTCTAGTTCTAGTGGTTTGATTTGATATCTTCTTCTTGCCTCCACTGGCACCAATAAAGAATGTAGTGCATACACATACGCACAGTTAGAACATGCATACATATTAAACAAACAAACAAACCCAATAGGCACAATGTAGAATTCCAGTGGCAGAGTGGGGCTTGCTCCTTAAGCTCATTTTCAGGTGAAATTTTTGTACTATCAACAGTTGAGTCTGATGCATAATATCTGGTTGTTATTTTGTTTATTCATGTTTTATAGTTACATATGACTCTAATTAGAAGAAGAGGTCTTTTATGAGTTATGTAAAAATTTATCAAAAATTTTCCTACATAGTTCTTTTCAAAGAGTCATACAGATATCACCTTGAATTTATAAAAATAAATTGCATTAAGAAATGAATCTATAATTGAAATTTTCTGATGTCTATCCAGTTACCCTTTCGTAAGTAAACTCATCTTGGCACAACATGTAATACTCCTCATTTATTACTTTTATTTTAACATACTATTAAATCATGACTAAGTTTTTACATTGCTGATGACATTTCTTTCTTATGTTTGATGTTGTTTTGTTAGCTGTGGTGAGGAGCTTGTATTCACTTTAGCAGTTAAATGGACAGATTAACATTTTGTTCCCTTCTCTCTGAAAGTATTTCTGTATTTTACCTGCTCATCCATTATTAAACATTTGTAATAAGTAAACACATCAAAAACTGATACTTTCTTTGTGAAAAAAATTTAAGTGATTTTTATGCATCATTTATAGTTTTCATTTGTATCTGAGGAAGTTTAACTTTTCATCTTTCTAGGAAAGTGGCTATTTCATCTAAATTTCCAAGTCAATTGACATATGTTGTCTGTAACATTCTCTTATTCTTTTTAATGTCATCTCCATCTGTTCCTCTGGTCCCTTTCCGCTTTGTTGTTTATTATTGCCTTGTGTGTTTATTTTTATGAATCAAGCTTTATGGAAGTTTCTCATCAGACAGCAGACTTTGGGCCTTATTAATTCTTGAGATCATGTCTTTATTTTCCATCTTATTAGCTCATGCTGAATCTCATCAATGTTTCTTTCCTTCCAATTTCCTTATGTTTGTCCTGCTATTCTTCCTCATCTTTTTTAGATGCATGCCATTGTCACCTCATTTTAACTTTCCTTCATTTCTAAGATTAATGTTTACAAATGTAGCTTTACCTCTAAGTTATGCCTGCTTCTACCTCAGATTGTAATAATTTATTATTTAGTATTTCTTTGTTGATTGATTCTTTTCCTCTTGGTACACAGTTTAAAATTATATATATGTATATAATGTTTATAATAAATATTTAAGATATCAGTTACTTTCTTTTTTATTAAATTTTAAAAATTAAAATATAATTATATCATTTAGCTGCTACCCTTTCCTCCCTCCAAACTCTCACATGCCTCCCTTACACCTTCTCTAATTCATGGTCTTTCATGGCCTCTTTTTCTTCAATTATTATTATCACTCACAATTCTTCTGCTTCTTCTTCCTCTGTTTCCTGAGCCTGAGATTCAGAAGTTATGTTGTAGATATATCAGTTGGAAGTGGGTACTACATAATCAGTTGTTCTCTGTATTTGACCAGTTGTCTGTTGTAAAGAGAAGATTCTTTGGTGAGTGTTGAGACCTATATTTATCTGTAGGTATAAGGATAGGTACTTAGAATTTAGTGAAAAATTGTTCTAGTTTAGTAAAATGACAGTAGTAGGTGCTCTCTAAGATCCAGAACCTCGTTTGCACCAGGCAGTTAGCTATGTCTCCATGATAGCTACCAGACATGATTTCCCTCTTATTGAGTGTGACTTAATTCCGATTAGATAGTTGTTCATTATGAGCATGCTAGCAGTGCCACTATTCTACCTTTAGTAGTATGGTGCCATTCTGGCCACTATTGTGGCCCACAGGCATCACAGTTGGATAGGGCTTTTGGTTGCTTCCCTTCTTTGGACGCATGCATATCACTTTACACAACTNTGAAATCTAGTCCTCAGGAAAGAAGTTTTCAGGTCAGATCCACCTTTATTTAACAAAATATACATTTGATATCGAATCTTTGAAATACTTCTGTCACTTTCTTTTTATCCTAACAATTTAATGAATGTCAAGTGTGCTTGAAATAAATGTATACCTGGTCATGTTAAAGATACATTTGATCAATTAGTAACTATAATTATATAAATATATACATTTTAATATTAGATTAAATATTTTAATTTAATATTAGATTATTGTTATTATTATTGTTATTATTATTATTGTTATTATTATTTGAGGTGGAGTTTCTCTGTGTAACAGCCCTCACTGTCCTGGAGCTCACTTTGTAGACCTAGCCTCAAACTCACAGAGATCTGCCTGTCTCTGTCCCCCAAGTGCTGGAATCAAAGACATGCACCACCACACCCATCCTTTATTCTAAAATGATAGGTTTACCAAGTATGTAATTCTATTCACTATTGCACTCATGTTAATGAAGTCATCATCCTGTCTTCTGACTTCTTGAGTTAATTAANGTCATTTTGGTCTACTTATCTGTACATATCCATTTCCTATGGATAAAGCTTGTTTTTTGGGATACTCACATTAGTAGACATTATTTTTTTTAATCTTTTAATTCCCAAGAGAGTGATGATGAAAATCTCCTATCATTCCTAGTCAGTTTCACCTGTAATTATCTCACTATTTTTGTTTGTTTGTTTGTTTTGTGTTTTGTTTTTTTCGAGACAGAGTTTCTCTGTATAGCTTTGGAGCCTGTCCTGGAACTCACTTTGTAGACCAGGCTGGCCTCGAACTCACAGAGATCCACCTACCTCTGCTTCCCAGGTGCTGGGATTAGAGGTGTGTGCCACCACCACCCGGCTCACGATTTATCTTTTTATGGAGTTTTATAGCATAACTACTTAGGTACACACAAATTGAGAGTTGATATATACTTCTGACAACTACCTTTTCCAGTGTCTCTGCTGTATAAAATAAGGCTTGTATTTTCCTTTTCACTTTTTCTTTTCACTGATGTGGCTCAAGCAGAGCATTTAGCCTACTTACATAAAGTGCGACTGTTTATAATTCTTGGTGATTTTGTCTTCTAATTTAATGTTTTTATTATTATCTTCTTCATTATCTTTATAATTATTTTCTTACTTTTGTCCTTTGGCATTAAATTTGTTTGTTTATATACCTTCTCCATTTTATTTCTTTTGTATCAACTAGTATGGAAACTATATTTTATATTATGGGAAACAATCTTCAAAATTTCAGTATTAACAAGATTTGTGGTTATGAATGTATTTTCTTTCTTCCCAAATAATTTTAGAATGTTAGGATGCTTCAATTCCAATTGATCTACTGACTTACATGCTGTTAGTGTCAAGAAAGTGACACTTCTTTTGGATGCATTCTAATTTTATCCTGCATCTTAGCTATTCTCTTATCTTTTCTTTCTTCATAAATCACATAATTTAGAAGAAATCTAGCAGCTCTTATAAGTTGAATTTTTCTCCCTCTAATTAGGTTGAAGATCATTGATACTTCAGAACCTGACCTTATTTAAAGAGATATTCTTTGGAGATGTAATTAATCCTGGTATGCCCTTAGTGCTGTTGAATAAACTCTTGGTGCAATATGATAGGTATCTTTAAAGAAAACTGTTTAGGGCTTAGAATTACAAGAGGAAAATGTTGTGACCTTGGAGTTTGAGATGGAAATTGCATAGCACAAGCCTTGCAATACAGAGTGATATTTGGCAAACCCTCAGGATCTGGGATGCAACAAGGAATGATTATCACCCCCTAGAGAAAAAAAGATCATCTTGTTACTATATCGATTTTGAATTTATTTCCTCCAAATCCATGAAATGATACTTTGTTGTTGTTTCAAACCATGTGGGCCATGGTACTTCATTCTAAAAGAATACTAATATAATGTCAGTTATTTCACTTATATAAGTTTGAAAACTATATAAGTTTCCTTCTTGTATCTTTGTTCTAGTTTTTGGTTGTGAGCCTAGTCTTCAACAGCTGAGCCATATCTCCAACCATTGTACCATTTATTATTATTATTGTTATTATTATTGTTATTATCATTATTGTTATTATTATTATTGTTATTATTNTTATTATTATTATTGTTATTATTATTTGAGGTGGAGTTTCTCTGTGTAACAGCCCTCGCTGTCCTGGAGCTCACTTTGTAGACCTAGCCTCAAACCCACAGAGATCTGCCTGTCTCTGTCCCCCAAGTGCTGGAATCAAAGACATGCACCACCACACCCAACCTCCTTTATTCTAAAATGATAGGTTTACCAAGTATGTAATTCTATTCACTATTACACTCATGTTAATGAAGCCATCATCCTGTCTTCTGACTTCTTGAGTTAATTAATGTCATTTTGGACTACTTATCTGTACATCAAGAAGTCCATAGTATTCATCTATGTTTAAAAAACAAATAATAAACTGCAGTCCTCATGATCAAGAAGTTTGCTGTATGACTGTGTCTCCTAGGAATGTCAGAAGTTGAATCCATAGAGTCTTACCACTATGATTGCCTAAACATGAGTGGAACAAAGACACCAATAGGCATGCTGATGTGGACAGGTGCAAGCCCACAAGGCTTTGCTATATTCTTCAGTGCCACTCTGATAGAGCAGCATTCGAGTCTCTTTCCATTTATATTGTTTAAATTTTTTAGCATTGGAAAATTAGGATTCATGTTTACATCTATTCTGAGAAACATGTATCAAGTGTGTCAACTATCATTCTATGTTGCGTATTTTGGAATTTCAATGAAGTCTATTTCAGTCTTTCTTCCCCAGCTCCTGAACTTATTCACATAGCTCTTATTTATCAGTCACTTTTGAAATGTGGTCACCCCTAAACACATGTACATATGAGCAAAAATAAATGGAATCAGCATCAGCAGCTTGTATATATATATATATATATATATATATATATATATGTGTGTGTGTGTGTGTGTGTATGCATAAATCTGTACATATGTATATAAATGTGTGCATATGTGTTTATATATATAAAACTAATAATTAAAGAAGAGGTCATAAATTTGAGAGGAAGTGAGAGGAGGACATAAGGTGAGAGAAAGATAGAAATTATTTATACATAGTACACACATATAAAATTCTCAAAAAAATAAAAATTTAAATTAAGAACAAAAACATAAACAGCCAGATGAGATTGCTGTGGGGAAGAAATACCCTCACTGTTGATACTGGAGCAATATTTTGGAGAAAAAGACCAGGAATAGGTCTCTGACAGAACAAAACTTACTCATGATGGCTCGTGCATTCCAAAGAGACTCAGAACTGAAGCAGGATAGGGTGGAGGCAGTGCTCAATCGCACGCAATCCTATGCCATCAATTGGAAACAAGAAGCATGAAAACCAGGTCATCTGAGACTGATGTGAGCTAGACTGTGGAAGCAGAGCAGCTCTGTCTCTTTAAGGCCCCACTGGTGATGTCCTAAATGCAGCTAAAGGACTCTCTTTGACTTCTGTTGAAAACAGGTATGAGCTGTACCATGGTGGTGCATGCCTTTGTTCTCAGCACTTAGGAGGCAGAGGCAGGCAGGCAGAACTCTGAGTTCAAGGACAGCTTGTTCTACAGCATGAGTTCCAAGATAGCCAGGGCTACACAGAGAAACCCTGTTTTGACTGCCACCCCCAAATAAAACATCAGGTATGATATTCTTGAGAGGGTAATCCTGACTCCACTAATAGTATCTGGAAGTCCAGGGGAGAGCTCACTTGAACCTGCCAGTGAAGAGAAAGGTGACAGTCTTCATTGAAATTTCATTTCCGCATCTCATTAATACTTTTTGTTGTCATTTGTTTTTTATTTAAATTAAGAACTCTTGTTGGTTGCAATTTTCTTTGCAGAATTCTTTTAGTTCTGTATTTAAAATGTATTCCTCTGAAGAGAAGCTTCTTATGTATCTGCCAGTCACTTGATTGCAGCAGCAAGCCAGCAGCAGTTATTAGGACAAGATTACTAATCCTGCTAGAAACTTCCACAGAAGCATACATTTCACCATTTTCCTGTTCTTCCTCTCCAGGCCTAAAAGAAGGAGTGATGCTCAGATGAGAAGATCTCTCTACATGGTCCTCTGCATGGAGCTTTTGAGAAATTTTCATTTCCGACTGTGATACCACTGCACCCTCACCCTGCCCAGGCATCAGGGCCTGTGTCCTACCCTCTGTTGGTGGTTTCTTAACTATAGGCCTTGGGTTAGCTACAGGATCCCCAGATTCCACCTGACCAAACAGTGAATCTAGAACTCCATGCTTGATGTAGGGATTTTGCTTTTATTCCATTCCTGACCTCCAAGGAAATGTCCTTTATGCCAGATTGGCTGTACATTTAATTTTCAATACACTTTTATTTTTCTGGTAATTTTATGATGCTGCACCTGAAGATATACTTACTCTGAACATTTAATTTGGCATGTTGCCAGAAATACAAATCCCATTTGCATTGTTACAATAGCCTTCAGTTAATAAAACATAGAATAATACAACAATGAAATCCATGGACATCCCACATGAGCTTAGTTAAGGACATATTGAAAATATAAATGATATTTATATCATCTTTTTCAATTTCTTTCACAGAGATAATTGCTATTTTGAATATATTTTGTAATTTCCATGTGTTTTCCAACCTTTGTACTATTTAAGGATATCTTTTCAGAACATATTAGCATAATAAATATTTTTAAAATTCATATGAAAATTATAGGGATGCCATAACCTTNTGCTTTCTTCAACTCAGTGTTATGTTTTATATGCATGATCTTTAATTCTTCCTATGGATGAATATTCCCTTGGGAGACTTTATTTCCCAGCTTATTCATTTTCTCACAGAGGACAGTTATGTCTCTAAACTTTTGCTGTTATGAACAATACTGCAATAAAAATTTATGGATGTCTGTGTGCTTGTTGTTATTTTTCTAGTACATACCTAAAATGGGGATTTTGTATGCATTCATAGTTTTACTAAAATAANCTAGGTTTCTTTCTAAGCTGATACTCACAAATTGTGTTCTCAGTACTTTCTTGCAAATTTCCTTGAAATTCAGGTTTCTCTGCTTATCAAGTATTGCTTTAAAAACTATTTTAAATAATTCTATTATATTTCAATGTATATTTCATATTTTAGTATGCCTTATCTGAACTTTTGGAAATATAGACGTTTCCATTCCCATTACTGAAGCACTGTGGAGTTGTCTTCTCATATCAATAGGAGCAATTGATGAGGTTTCTTAGTTAATCTTTAAGCTTGTTAGGGATAAACAGTGATTTGTCATGATTGTGCTATTTTCACATTTTCCTTGCTACACAGAGTTGTCAGCTTATGTTTTGTACTTACATGAAGGTTTCTTCATATATAATAAGAGACAATCATCTGAACAAAAGTACTCAAAGAATGTGGACCAAGTTATACAAAAAGGCAACCAGTACTATAAAATTAGTTGGAAATACAAATTGTCTAGATACAAATATGGGAAATGAAACATCCTTGAATTTCTATTTGATTTTAAGACATTAATTTTTGGACACATTGCCAAATTTGTTTTATTTGGAATATGTAGGCTGAATAGAAAGATTACAGACAGACAGATAGATAGTAGAAAAATATTCTTACCTGACAATGTCTTCAAAAATGGATTTTCAAATGAAATATACTTAACCTGGTGGGTCAGTATTTTCAACATTTCAAGGAAATTTTTATCAAGTATGGAACTCAATATTCAATGGATTGTCCTTAAGACACTGACAATTACAAGTATCAAGCTGAGATTCAATATATATAATATGAATGAACACAAGCTTTCCATANTACTCTACAATCTGTGGTTCATTTGTGATACTTTTGCTTCAAAACTTTATAACTTCAAAACACATATTTGAAATTTCACACAAAGGAATTTTTATGCCAGAGTCAGAAAAAGGATTTATTTGCAGATGTGAGCTGAAGGCGAAAACTACTCACTGTCATTATTGACTCTTACAGTTTTGCAGCCCCAAGTAATTAGCCCTTGCATAGTGCTGAAGTCCCCTTTGATTTAAATATCAAATTAAAAAGGGGACAAATGTGTTGCTATATACAGCTATGCCATAGTCATGTTGTGTGATGTATTTCACTATCACTGATCAGAGATTTAAGCTCATTTCTAGAGGTTAATTATAAATTTTACACCTATAGTTAAAGTGTCAAAATCTGCCTTTTTCAGTCTTGAAGAAAATGAGTCTTTTTCCCGAGGGTACATTGGTCAGCTTGTCACTACAAAGAATGCTTTTCTTTCTACACCCTGTAAGAGTGGAAGGAAAAATGAAAATAGAATATTACAAATGAAATTTTAGTTTTGCATTTCCCTGATGACTAAGGATGTTGAACAATGCCTCAAATGTCTCTTGGCCATCTGAGATTCTTCTGTTGAG